>JAPYZR010008073.1:0-22082 GCA_030522945.1 Trichopria nigra | reverse complement strand
CAATCACTGTTATGTAACTGTGCCAATTTTGAGGCGACATTTTAATGTAACTGTTACATAATTGTGACATAACTTCTGTGATTGTTTGCTGGGATATCTTAACATTAATTTTATTAAAGCGTATTTCTCATAGTACTTTTGTAATCTTGTGAGTAATCCATGACTCTGAATTCAAATGTTTTCACTAAAAAACGGAAAATCTATTTTTCTCATTGATCCGTAAAGTAGGAGTAACATAATAATAAATTTTCGAAATTATTATATATAATTTTTATTTTCGTTGATAAATCCCATTTCTCTGGTAAAGTTAAAATTTTTAAAACATTCTTAAGTTATATGCAAAGGTATAAATCTCTGTGAATAAAAAAGCAGGAGATCAGTAGATAGAGTCTGAATTTGGATTAAAAACAATAGAGAATGATTCACTTTCATCAGTGTGAATCTTCCTCATCATTTTTAATTCAATTTCTCACCCTTTCTGAATCGTTAATCCGTTTTCGCCTACTGCGGGTTGTGTGATGCATGTTACTCGGGGTTTTTGTAGGGGTGATGTATGAAAATCTGATATCTTATTTTTGACACTCAAACTACAAAAGAAACAAAATAGAAAATTTAAAAACTGTAAATGTGTTTATAATATTAAATAATATGCAGTAAAAAAAAAATTAAGGTAGGAAGTGTTAGGCATCTCAGTGGTCGCCATTTTGCGGGCCAACGTTTTAATATAATTTCTGGCCTTGTATTATATCATTAAACCATATCTACGTCACAATTTCGGGCAATGGTAATTTTATAATTGAAAAATGTATTGTATATTATTGTAAAATTATTATTAGGTCAATGTTATCCAGAAACTTATATTATTTATATTATATTTTTATTATATTTAAAATTAAATAAAAATGGCAAATATAATAAATTAAAAAATTTAACGTTTTGAACTACAGCTTCTTTATGTGCAGATAATTTTGAAATATAAGATTTTTTAAAACTTTCAACTACATAAAACAAAAAGAAACATAACATTTTTTAGAACTATAAAACAAATTATAAAACAAAGAATGATTAGTTTCGGAAAAAAAAGTACAATAGTTCTTCAATGTTAAGGTCAAGATTTTCAGATTTTATTACAAATTTAGCTAAAATTAAAGTGAAACTTAAAGAGAATGTTAAAATATACAGCAACAGATATATTTCTGCTGCTCTTCAAATCAATAACACTAACAGAAAATAATTTTCCTTACAATGGAAATTAGCAAGTTAATCACAATCATCACGTATACCGCGTCATTATAATATATTACTCCTATCGCGTATGCTGTCCGCAATTTATATTGGCTCCGTTCGTAATGTCGCCTTAAAAGTTTATTGCTTAATTCGATATTGGACATTTTTTTTCCACGAGATATTTTCTTTCAAGTCTGAAATTAAATTTCTTAAAAGCAGTTATAAAAATGTAGTACGACAAGATATAACAAACAATTCGCTAATGAAAAATATGTTTTTTAAAAAAATTTGTTTTATTATATAAATGATTTAATATTATGAATACGGTACTTTCGAAAGAAAAAACATTTTTGATATTTATACTCGCAGAAGACGAATTATCGACGTACCCTAATTAACGTAGTCTTATACAATGAAGATGGAATGTTCTAAATTCAATTTTCGGATCTGTCGATAAAATACAGGCTGCAGGCTTGCAAAAGTTTATGTATCGATGCAATTATGTATGAATGTATGATTGGCAATTCGTACTGTATGATATAGTAGAAACATTCATTATAATACCTAAATGATTCTTTTCGCTGCTGACTTTTTATCGGCTTATCGCGTTTAGTTTTGTTACAAGTAACAAATAACAACAAAATTGGCAGTTGCTTCAGCGGCGGCGTTCCTCTTGATGAAATTGCACGTGTTTTCAAAACTTGTTCCTTAACTTATGCAATTCCAAAGCTCGATGCGGGACATGAAGACGTATACAGGAACTTTTTAAAGTGTCGTTGTGCATGTTGTGTGTGGATGGTTTTATCTTCTCGCCTATATAAATAAATATACAAATTGTATAAAACCTTCAATCTGAGTCTTACTATAAGTTAATGTTTCATTAGCTATAGAGAATTTCTTTTAAATACGTTGCAAAAAAGAAGACTTTTTTTTAAAAAAAGAAGATATTTTTTTTTATTATATATATTTACTTTATAATTTGCGCTTTTGCTCTTATTGTTTCATTAATTCAGAGAAATTATCAACTACAGCACACATTACTTTTAAAATTGGAATTAGTACAAGAAAAGAATAAAGTATTAATGAGTAAAACGTCTGCTTAATATATAGTGAAGTAAAGTTATTCTTAATTTAATTAGTATATAGTTATTCATAATTACTCATATAACACATTTATACTAGAAAATCATGACAATTTCTAATTTGTTGAAAGTATTTTCTGAAAATTCAAATTGAAAAAGTATTATACTATAAACAAGGATTGAAGTACAGCATTTATATCAATAAACTTGACGCATTACGTTAATTTTTTATTCAGCGTCTATTGAATCATTGCCAACGTCACTCATGTGGTAATATGTTACGCCATGTCCGAACATGACACATGTAATTACATGTCAATCGAAGAATGGATAAAGAAACAAAGGGAATATCAAAAATAAAAGTAAATTCAAGAAAATAAAGACACAAATTTTATACATTTAAAAATTTTAGTTTAAATGGAGATATTAAAAGATTTAAATATATAGTATTAATCAGATAAAAAATTAAATAAAATCAATTAAAATTAAAATTCTATACGTAATAAACATAATAAAAGTAATAATAAAAAATAATAATAATAATAATAATACATATAAATAATATTAAAAAATAAATATAAAACATATTTTTAAATTATTGTAATTAGCATGTATAAACATTTTTGCTTGCGTTTTGTGATTATCACATTTTTTCAAATATATCTGTGTATACATCTATATATATATGGCAGTTAATAAATTTTATAATTTATAATATCTGAGACTTATTTCATGAGTAAAATGATCTTACCGTCAGATTTTCGACGAGAACTTTGAAATATGCTATCCATTGCAATGCGCGATTGATGACTTATCGCTCCAGCTGATAAACATCGATTGTAGAGCTGTTCTATCTTATCATTTACTTGCTCGGGGTGAAGTTCCAAAAACAATGTTTCACACTCAATGTAGAGATCGCGGTAATTAACCTTTAACTGATCATTATAATTCCATGGTCCGTGGGTCGCATTTCTCTTTATTTTATCAATAGTGACTCCTTTCGCTACGCACGTATCAAGGGGGAGGAGATGCTTGTGATTGTTGTATTCATCCGTTGTGTAAACATCCAATGCATCACACGAGATAAATGAATTGATATCGACATCTGAAGACATTTGCCCTGAATTGAAAAAATGCAAAACTGTAATCGTTTAAAAAAAAGGTAAACTCAAATAATATCATTATTTATACACGTGCTAAAAGTGACGCATTATACATATATTTTATTATATTTTACAGGAAATCAGAAAAAAAATTCGACTTAATTGTAAGAAAATTATTTATATACTTTGCGGTAATACTGCGCCACTGATTTTATTTTTCAGATCCGAGGATATGGCATCGGCGTCGACGCATCGTTGATAGATCTTTTGCAGGAAGTGAAGCGATTTCCATTCAATGGGTTCAGTTTTAAAAAAGTCCTCGCACTTTACGTATAATCCCTTCTTCCAAGCGTAATTCATTCGACGTCTACGATTGTCGTCTTTTTTCAGAATCTCATCACCGAGTAAATATTGTCGCCAAGTCTCCTGCAAATCCTTCGTTCTATTAACAAAATAAAAGTGGTACGGATTTTGCAAGATGAGTAAATCTCTAATTTCAATGACACTTCTTGGATCGACAGTCAGCTCTTCGAATATCCAAACTCCTTTCCAGAACATGTATGTGTTGTTCTTGACCGTTACACACTTGTCATGGATTTTTTTTTCACGCTTTTCACTCTCGTGAGAACCCTTTTGTTGTTCGTACAATTGCGAAATTCTTGTATCTTCATTTATCATAGATTGAAATTCCGCAAAAGCATCGTCGGCAATGTTCTTTTTGGTTTCTTGCATTTCCTTCGCGCGCAATTTTTTATCGTAGATCAAGAGCAGGGGGCTCTCGTAGCTCTTCTCGGCACTGCCCTCTGTCCATTTCACTGTCATGTGCATATAAAGATCATCTTCGAGTTTGTCGAAATCAAACAGTTTATCGTAATGCATCAGCGCACCAGCCGTAGTTCCATTATATAATAATTTTCGAGTTTTACCCTCGCCACTGAAAAATGTCACGTATACTTGCACTTCGTTCAGATTCAAATCCTCTGGCAAATCCGGAAATTTAGCATATTTTTCACCAAACGCATTCTTCCTGGTTGGCGAAATACTTCGAGCATATCTTTCCTTGTCCTCTTTCGGTGTCAGATCTTTGACATTTATCAAAGTTCGCAATACTGCCTTTTCCCACGCCTCCCTCGTCGCCTCCAAGTTGTCAGTAACACAATTCACGTTTGTATCTTGACACTTTGATTCAACTTGAAAATATTCCAGTGCATTCTTGTAATAGAGATCTTCCCCGATGGACCGACGTAAACGAAGTTTTAGCGAACTTTCGAATTGTGCGTTTTCCGAGACATTAGCGTTACGTCTTTCTATAATTGTTAATTCGATTAAATAAATTCTCCAGAATACGTACATCCCCAGGAGACAAAGAATTATTAGAAAGGAAAAAGTACACAATTTTGCAATTATTCTCGTACATGTATGGTCTTCTTCTTTGTATACATCGCATATTTTTCTATTCAATGGAACTTGGAGGCCCTCCTCTATCGACGATCTGTCTCGTGATCCGTCTGCAAGAAAGAACAATGTAGGTTTTATTGCAATGAAGCCAATTCATAGATTTTTTTTTCAACAAAGTGCTGCTTAATCGCATGCGGATAATTTGTTCTATGAATGCTTTAATGACACGTAATCTTCATAGAATCACTCGTGCAAAATTCTTAATTTAAATGTCAGCTCTATTCCGCAATAGAATAAAATAAAACCTACCGTTTTGTTTCCACGAATCCTTCATCTTGCAACGCGCTTTGATAACTGACGCCGATTTAAATGAGTCTTGCGTTTCTTCGTTGCAAAGAATTTCCCTCTACGTACACCGATGCGCTGGTATTCGCGATCAGAAACAACGAGATGTCACGAGGTCAGGCTGCTTTAAGTAGTGTATGCAGATTTCCGTATACTGTACAAAGCCTCCAGTGATGAGTCTATAAAATTCCTGTCAAATTGAATCTTTAGACTTGAATTCGTACCGTTGTGCAATATTTTAGGTTATACATACATGAATTTAACTGTGTGTTTAACAAAACTTACTATACGAGACCCCTTTAATTTACTCTTCTCTCAAATACGTGAAAATGTGTATTTGAGAATAAAAGTTTTGAGTTAAATATGGCCAACCAACACAAAACAATACTGTAATTTGGAATGTGTGAAAAATTTGCTATAAACCCAATTCATTCGAAAACAAAGACATTCGTTGATTTATTTTTTGTCATTGTACACTGCATGTGTACGTTAGGCAGGAACTATGTCGTTCAACCAAATAAAAACAAAAACAAATATTTAACGACATTTCATATAATTTTAATAAACTAAAGTTCATGGTGAAAAGTTGTAATATTTACTTAAACATGGATTTTCTGAAATTCCTAACTTTGATGATTATGAAACTATTTCCAGTTTAGAAATGCAAAATGGCGAAATAAATAAGGCAAGCCAAATGGTGTATAATTTTTAATATTCACAAAT
Source organism: Trichopria nigra (assembly GCA_030522945.1). NCBI lineage: Eukaryota > Metazoa > Arthropoda > Insecta > Hymenoptera > Diapriidae > Trichopria > Trichopria nigra. The sequence goes on along the minus strand of JAPYZR010008073.1, from coordinate 16,204 downwards.
TGGTTAATTCAATAAATAACTACATTAATGGAGATGATAATTGAACAAAAACTGTCGAATATTCTATTTGACTTTGAAATAAATAAATAAAATTAATTTAGGTATTTACATAATTAATGTGTGCTAAATGCGAAGATAAACAAAATTAATGAACACTGAACTATATAAATGGATGGAGTTAGCGAACCCAAGATGTGTATCCAGACTGATCAAATCAGATCATCTAATTTTAGATTATATCTATAATACATGGCAATCATATACATTGAGATGCTTTGACTTTTAACAATGAATCTCGTTATCGATAATTATCGATACCGTCAACTGTCTATATAGCGTGTTTCGCATGCTGATAAGTCAACTTGAGTGCGTGCTCGTCGAATAAATTGTACTGATAAATTCAATTAACATAGATTTTCGTTAGTTTTGTATTCAGCCGCTTGTAAAAAATATAAAAAACTTGACGGTAATTAATGGTGACACATACCCGTGGCCCATATATATAGGCTATCATATGACAGCCAACGTTTTCATATTTATGAACATATTTTTAGTAAATTAGCAAATCATACATCTTAAAGGAAGTTAGCAATAACAAGCTTACGTGATGGTTACGTTATAATTTATAGTCAGAGAATAACAGTACATATATAACAATGAGAAAATGAACAAAAATGAATAGTTCTGATATCTTTACTCACTCTTTAAATTTTATGCAATGAATTTTCATTTTATATTGGCGTAGGTCGAAGAATTTAAACCCCAAACAGAGTGAAATGTCACTCTTTAAGGGAGAACATTTCACTCCAAGGAATTTAAAAAGACATAATCGATACTACAACAAAATAAATTTAATATTGTTAACCTGATGGATTGTGTTCAACTATGAATTAAAATCATTTTAATTAAACTCATTTGCGTCTTTCATTTTAATTTTTAAATCCTACACTCGATAATTTCGAAATAATAATAAAATTACTAAATTCGTATAAATCATTCATTATTTTAAAATATGTTTTATATTTATTTTTTAATATATTTATATAAATGTACACGAAATATTTATATTTTCAGTGCAGTTTATTAATACGTTTAAATTCCGTGATACAACACAAAATATATATTGTGAACCAATGTGAAATGTATTTTTTAAATTATTTTCGTTATAATTTTCCAAGAGATACGCAAAATCTTGTAATAATATTTTCAGAGTTTTCAAAATGTATCCGATCCTATAAACTGATTAAAAAATCATTTATAACGGTTGCTGATCTCCATATTCCAAGAACTGGTTAACAAGAATGCAAAAAGAGATTCTTCGCACAATTTCATTAATAAATTCTGGTACCGAAATTTGATCCGATTACTAATTAAATATGATGAATTCTTTTTAATTAGCCTTTTCGATATATTTAAAAGCATTCTGACAAGGGACCATCCTCGAGTATTTAGTGTGCAATTGATTTAAAAGTCAGTTTGTCCCTTATTCAAAAGTATTTGCATAGACAGCAATTTTATATAGAAGTGGGATAAAAATTTGGCCGTGGTCCTTTTTTTTTTAAATTTTATTTTTTTTACGGGGTTTCTTTTTTTGCCCCCCCCCCCCCCCCCCCCGGAATTTTGCAGACTCTATGTCAGATAGAGAAAAATGATCCAGAGAAAAGTTGAAGGGTATGGAGGGAGTCATCCAGTGGTACCAAGAAGCTTGATCTTGAACTCGATTATCAAGGTAATTTCAACGTCAAAGTGATTTTTTAAAATGGGAACCTCTACCTTCGATCTCGGATCTCGTAAAAGAAATTTTACGTTCAAAACGATATTTTCAACAAGGTCGAATAAAACATGGCTAGGTCGAATGAAGGTAAATTTTACGAAAATTGTTAAAATATGGATGTTAGCGCAGCATAGAGGTTGGAAACAGCAACATGTTTCGGAAGAAAAATGTCAGGGATGGAGGGAGCCACCTTCTGGTACCAAGACTTGATTTTTAAGGTTATTCAACAATTTTTACAAATTTCACCTACATTAGACCTATATGATCTACTATATGATCTTGCTAAAAGTATCGTTTTGAACGTAAAATTTTCCGCTCTTTTCAAATCCGAGATCAAAAGTAGAGTTCCTATTTAAAAAAATCACTTTGACCTTGAAATTACCTTGATAATCGAGTTCAAGATCAAGCTTCTTGGTACCACTGGATGACTCCCTCCATCCCCTTCAACTTTTTTCTGGATCATTTTTCTCTATTTGGCTTAGATTTTGCAAAATTCCGGTGGGGCGATTAAAATGAGACACATCAGTATATATATATATATATATATATATATATATATAATAGTTTTAATTAAATTTCGAAAACGAGTTTTAATTGAGAATTTGAATACATATTTTACCAAAGAGAAAAAGTAATTATAGATAAAGAAAATAAAATATTGTAATCGAACAAAGTAATAATATACAATTAAAATATTGACACAATACCTCCTATGCGATATTTCCGTTTGAATGCGGTCCTCGAAAAAAGTTAAGTATTTATGTGGCTACTACCAAGAAATCTTGTTTACTTAGTACTGACGTCGGCATACCACTATCTTTTAATAGTCTTAAGATCGAAATGGATTTAATTATCTTCATGTCTTTAAACTATAAACTTTAAAATTTTACAAAATAATTTTATAAATTCTGTTCCTTTGATGGTAAAACCATATATCCGTATATTCATATACAACTCTTGCGAAGAAGTGTCACTTTTTGTTTAAAGCCGAGGCCCAACACGAAGCATGGACATAGTTTTGATAGGCAGCGCGCATGATTTTAGTGATAAGAAAAATCTCTCAGTCATTGGACGATTAAATTTGAGTATAAAAGATATTGTTTATTAGTAATCACGATTATTCTTTTTCTCGATACCCTTGATTTGCAAACGAGAACAACAGAAATGCTTCTGAATTTCTTCCTTCGTTTCGTTTTTCGACACGTTTCAGAATATCAACATTTATTTAGTTTATTCAAAAATTCACATCAACGTCCAAACATTTTTTAATTTATTTGAGAATTTCTGAATAAAAATGAAAATTCCGTCGATTAAAAATGACTTTCGATCTTTGATTCTTCAGGGAGGAAATGGAAAACAATACAAACAGTCATTATTATTTGTGAATTCGTATTTGCATCCTAAATATAATAGTGAAAAAAGTGACATTTTTTAGTACCGATGGAATATGCAAATCAAGTGAACCAACTAATGGAGCAGTGACACATTATGCATTGTCGACAGGACCAATGTAAGAGCATGACGGCGAGAGATCAAACAAGTTGAGGAAATGCATTATATCTATAGTCCAATAAAACTTTTCAAAGCTTTTATTCATCATATACAAAATAATGATCAGTATACTATGTGAACGGTGTGATACCAAAATTTTACGCATTCCATTTTTATATAATGCAGCATTTGTTATAAACTTAATACTATACTTTAATTTATTGTGCAATAAGTCAAGTAAAGTAGGTAATGTTTTTTTTTCAAACTTTTTTTCTACATCTGTACATAAAGTCTAAATTCATTCACTTATTTCAGTGCATATTAATTTCTGCGTATGCATAAAAGCATCACGTCTTGAATAAGTTTCTTCATCATATACATATATAGAAGTGTATATAAATACTGCGTATAAAAGATTTTTTTTTTTATTTTTCACTATTCACAATGGACTAATGCTAGTCTATGACGTTTTTATCCAAATGAGATAAGGGCACGGTTGCCAACAAATGCGAGAATTACGGTATCAGCATAATACCTGCTGGCACATAAAATTATGGTACTTGTTGGCAAACCTGGATTATGCCTATATATGCTGTTCGCATGAGTAATTATTCGGAGCCGCGATTTATTTAGTTGAATCTGTATCAATCCTCCCATCGTCCCCCCTACACACAAATCGATGTATCAAGTATATATTCACGCAAATATAATCTACAAAAAACATATACATATATATGCCAAATACAATGAATCGCAGAATGATTCATTGTCCATTCATTATTATTGAATACTTCAAAGATGCCGTGAAACATTCAGACACATAAGGTGTTTGGTATTTTATTTTTTTTTATTTTTATGCGATAAATCCGATATATAAACGTAATTTTATCTCAATCTAACGTAACTATAAAACCGAAAAACTATAAAATTCACTTTAGTTTCTATCCATTAGCACCATAAGTTGAATGCAACGAATTCTGACTAAAAATAATCAACATGGAAGATGAACATTTCACGAAAAGGGGTGGAAAAATGAGTTTGTTTGAGTTGACATTCAGAAACTTCGCCTAATCATTCGCCAAGGAAAGCTCTTGCATTGAGAAAAAAAGAATTGTTATATACAAGGTGAATTTCTATAAATAAACTAGACATATATTTGTTCTCGTTAAATAATAAACTCTGAAAATATTTAACATTAATAGTTTTTTTTTTCTAGAACTGTACGACATTGATAAACTGGAAAAAAAAAAAGAAAATTGGCAAACACTGAATTAAGCAAATGTATAAAACGCTTAAATATAGATATATTGAGTATATAGTATATATAATAACGAATCTTGCAAAAAATTATATAAAATAAAGGTTTCGAAATTGTAGCATAGATTATTCTAGTATATTATTTAAATGAAAGTCCATATGAATTTCTGTCCAAATTCCATTCTTACTCAATAAATTCCCTTAAACTTTGGTTTACCGACATACCACGTCATTCCGACGCTCAACATTTCTACTAAACAATATAACGTCTCATATCATGGGAATAACGCCATTTCTTCCACTACTCACACAATGTGTGTGATGTATTCGGGATGTATGCGGGAATAACAAAAAAAATTATGGATTCGTAGTAAGTTATTAATATTCATAATTAAATACTTGGAATGCGAAAAATTGAAATTAAAGAATATTAAAATATTAATTAATAGTTAATTACGCATAACAATTCACAGTTATCATTATACACTAATAAACTCTGAATTCTTGTAAGTTGCATATCTTGTATAACCGTATATAAATAATATTTTATGCCAAATTTCCGCATTTATTCGTGTATTCCATTTTTCATATATACAGAAATTGTAACTGCCATAATTAAATTCCGACTTCATTCTTTATTAATTAAAAAGTTTTATACTTTGTCGCCATTATATCCTCATTATTCTACGTTGCATTTTTATTCGTATTATATGTTACCTATTATATCACTTATGTTATTTTATTTCTAATTACATGAAATTATTCATAAATAACAGTAAATCTCTTGTGATAGTCCGACGTATCATAGATCAGGCAGTTAAATAAGATAGACATTGGAATGCCGGTTAAGTTCTCCGACTGCAAGATGTCATTACACGTTAAGAAAAGCTTCTGCATGTCCTGATCAACTAACCATCCTTCGCCAACAAGATCCCATTTAAATAAGACTATCTGACTCAATGTGACACCTATATTTCTGCACAAATTTTGAAGATTAAGAGGCAGTGACTCGCAGTTGACGAGGAAATTCGAAATTTTTATAGTAACGTTCAAATAATTAGTGTAATGTCGAACTGCGCTTATAAATTCCTCATTTGAATCTGTAAATATAAAAATCTTGCAGTAATACATAAACGAAATGGTTAATAATACGTAGATTCTATAAATATAGAGCCAGTGAATGTACAAACTCTGCCAGGCCATTTACGTTAATTACGTTTAATAACGTTTTTGACACTATTATTATTTACTCATCAAAATTTTACATAATAATTCCAAAACATAATTTGGAAGATTTTTTTATCATTTTTCTGAATCCAATGCGAAAGCGTGAACCATTTTTTTTATCTTTCATATCATATAGCTATATAGCTTCGAAATAAAACCGAATGTTAGTAATATTGTGTTTACTTACGTTTTATTACTTTGAAAATTCTTTCGTGCTTTGTTTCAATGATACTTTGTTGGTGTTTATTCAGAGCACCTGACTCTACGCATCGCTCGTAATTCTTCAACATACGTGAAGTAAATACTTCGAATGTTGCGTCGAAAGCATCTTCGCAATGGATAAACCGATCATTAACTGCGGGTACATCACTACGATATTTGTGATTGCTTCGTTTGATCCCGTTCATTACTTCCAATACCGATACTCCATAAGTTTCACATCTTTCCACGGCCGTCCACGAAGGGTTCACATAAGTTTGATTAACGACTACAGTTTTAAAGTGGCTACATTTAACGTATCTATCCCAGATTGTTGATTTATTATGATTCAGATTTTTTTCATGATTTGCATTTAGGTTTTTATATTGTTGTTCTGCTATTTTCGTACCTTGTCCATTGTCATGATCTGCCGTATCGTAATTATATACCTTGAGGTTTAGTTCATTCTCTTTCGTCTTGTGAGCTACGTTTGGATCTGGAGATTCATAAAATCCAATATTTTGAGGTTTAATAACTATTCCTGTTTCACTTTTTTCCTGAGCTTTTTTAGAATTATCAAGATCTGGTTCATGGTCCACTATACTTGAACTTTTAACATCAATCGAGTTTTCATTACCACTTTGAATTTTTTTCTTGTAGCTATTTCTTTGTTCAAATAGTTTATGCACATCATCTAAGCTGAGATGTTTGTCTTTCGCATCTGTACTGAGTAATACATCAAAATCAATCAAAGATTTATCCATGCTAGTAGAGCGAAATTTCGCATATTTTGCATTATTTTCACGAGAGAAAATCAATAATGTAATTGAAATTCCTAATATTATAATGCAAATACAAAATAAAGTTGCGATAATCCACTTGCAAGCCTTGCAGCGGTTCTGTTTATAGACTTTTTGTTCAATTATTGGTATATTGTCTTCCTTTGCATCCTGCATAATTTTTGTCAAGTCTGTTAGGAAATATCAAAATACATATCAGATTCATTGTATTAAAACAATACGTGTATATATATACATAATCAAATAATGTCTAAATTTATCATATTGATCTTATTTTTCTATGGAAGAATGATTTTATAAACATCAGATATTCAAAAAAAAAAAAAAAAACCAGGATGACAAAAAATCCTGTTCATACTAGTATCAGATATTCCGTAATAAAAATACATGTGATATAAAAACAATTCATATAATTTTAATTTATCCCCAAAATAGTCTCGAAATTGTGAATTTCTAAAAGTATATAAAAGTATATGAAAAAAAATTTATTTTATATTATTTACGTACCAAATGGTTTTTTCAGAGAGTTTGTCATATCTTCTGGTGTCTTTGCTGCAACGATGTCTAATTTCATTTTTGTAGTGGTCTTTTCGATGCACAAATGAAAAATAAAATTCGCGATATCGCACAGTTGACGATAACTCCGACTGCATACTGTCGGATTTTATGCCGTATTCGAGACTTCCTGATCAAGTTATGTGCATCGACAAAATTATCTCTTTCCTCTTAAAATCTTTATTTGACCACAAAAATTAAAACAAAGGCAAGGTAAAATTGAAATATAGAGACTTTACCTCTTTTGTACAGAATAATTATTTAAAATAAACCATTGAAAAAAAATATATGTATGTTTAAATATGATGAACGTTTGTCTTAATTAAGTAATTTAAATTAATAAATGCATTTATTTTGCCACAATATTTTGCATTTATATATTTACATGATTTACAAAATTTACAGATAAATACGACATTCTAACCCAACAGGTACAAATATATCGTCTAAAAAATATGTATGTGTATAAATAAAATATATACTTATAATTATATACTCTTTAATATCTTTAGGTTAAATGTACATTTTGTATTACACAATTGACATAATATATTCTATAATTTTACTAATATTTTTAAATTAAACTGTATGAATATATATATATATCTATATGCGTCTGTTTTTTTTTATTTAATTTTTTTTTATCGTCATGTAAAACTAAATATTATCATCTTTTATCAGGATATATTATATTACACAAAGATTATTATGAATTCATTTGCACCTTTCAGCGCAAGTCACAAATTATATTTTATCGCCATCACGTGCGGAACAAATGATTATAGCGAAGTGCAATAATGTAGTTTTTTTTTGCGTTGGTTCGTAGATTTTATATATGAATATTTATTATTATAATATTTTTTAATTTTGTGACTATAGAATAATGTAAAAATATGAATACAACTTTCATCATATCAATTTATATACAATAAAGATTTCTGTTTTTTTTTTTTTTTTTTTTTTTAAAGACATATAAGTTATGTAAAGATTACAATATTGAATTATTTGCAATTCATGTGTATTTATGAATCAATGTAATTTACAAGATCAGGTTAAGAATCATGCTATATTGTGTGTATACAGAGAGGGAGATACCAGGTATACAGATAAACAGATATGCATCGTTCTTCCTGATTTTCGTACAAAAAATACTAAAAAATAGTCGCTATCTGAAAAAAAAACAGACTTGAATACCTGCACCTGTCATAATACACGTCAATCGATATTCCCTTAAACGTTATCTGTATGCAATGTATATATATATATATAGAATACAACATATACGGAAACATTAAAGTTTATTCGTACAATCCTTTTATCTGACGGAAACTGTATAGGATTATCTTTTATTTGCAAAACATGTTTTTAAAGCAGTGTGCATGTAATTCGGCAGTTCATTCAATGTATCAGGTACTCGTGTCAGAAATATATCCTCAGGAAATAAACTTTTCTGAGAATGAATGAAAAAATAACAAAAAAAAATATACTAGTACAGTTTATTTTACGTCCTGGACGATGGATTTTGTTTGTTAATTATTAGAACTTATTTTAAAGTCGATCTTTGTAATGTGCATCCACTTTTTTCAAAATCTTTCGGCCACTACCGAGAAAAAGTAATCTGTACTAGCTGAAAGAAATCTTTTACTTTTTGATCTCAGATGATCCTGTCTCGAGTTATTTATTTTATTTATTTATTTATAAACGGACCAGATGTCCTTAAATATTAGTTATCACATAGTCAGGAAATCACTTTTTTTAGGACTCGAGGAATACTATTTAATAACTTCTACAATTACAAATTATATTCATTTATTTTTTACAATTGCAGATATTTAACATTATTCAAAAATTTTCAAATAAATATATTCAACCGTTTTTTCGAGAAACATCGAGAAACAGCTTCTTTTTTCTCCCTCAAGACTGAATATAAAAGGCGTTTGGAATAGTTTTTATGAGCATACTCGTTCTTGCGTTACTTATTCAAATTTTCACATTGTGTTTCTCTTGAATTACTTCATTTTTACGATTAAATAATTTATTTTGAAAATTGGGATCCAGGAATTCAACTTGAATTTTTCGATCTTTATTTATCCCACTCTGCGTCATCGGGTCGCTCCGTCTTCAGTCTTGAGATTCCCTCCATAATGTCTAACGCAACAAGAAGGGGCATACGAGTATATGACCTAATGATTACTAATAATCATTGGGCGACGTTGAGGGTGTCGTTGACGAAGGGACGTAAAAATATCTTTCTCGTTAGAATAGTTCCACTTTGTCTATTTACGCCCTTATATCGAAAACTACTATATTGTAATGAATCATGTTGAACAATGATAAAATTGAATCAAGATATGTATGAGATCAGACCTATTAGAAAGATATTTATTTTTGAGTTATTTTATCCGGGATAGCGCGAACGCAGTCCCGACTAACAAAAATTATACGCCCGAGATATCCACATTAGGGATATTCGCAAGCCTTCATGATCAGGGTAGCCTCTGCGCCAGGTAAGTATGCTTTTAGCTCTCTCGATCCCGAACTTGTACTAAAGCAAGTCCGACTTCTCTAGCGAGAAAGACTTTTTTACGTCCCTTTCGAAACGCCACCCAATGTGTTCCTAGATTGTTTCTAGTCATCATTAGGTCGTTACGCTTCCCCTTCTTGCTGCATCAGCCATTATGGAGGGAATTTCAAAAGTGATGACGGAACGTACGGCGGTGACGATGAGGTATATGGGAAATGAAACAAGTTTGGAAGCTATTATACCCAGAAATCAAAAAAGGATTGGATTGAATAAAAATAGATTAGTTACGTCATTTTGGAATCCGTATTTTGTCAATTTTCAATTTAATTTTCGTCAATTCGATTTAATTTTTTTTTTGTGATTATAAATAATGTAATCCTTATCTTCCAAAAAAATTTTCCTATCTAAAATATTAACACGAAACTGCACGTAGATAGTAAAACGAATTAATAAAATTATTTATTAATTTAGTTAGTCATAATAGGTTCATTGGATTGTATATATATATATATATATATTATAATTAAACAATTTAAACATTTTAACAAAAAAAATTATACTTCATTATAATTATATTTATTATGAATTTATTATTTATATGTATTATATTATATTTATTATATTAAAAACTCCGACAAACTACAAATATATTAATAATTGTTAAGATGGAATATTCAATCATGAGGGCGAAAAAAGAAGCTTTTTCTCGATGTTTTTCGGAAAATAGTTGAATATTTTTAATTGAGGGGTCCTAATGTTAAACGACAATTCACGATAGGTGCCACTGAGCATAAACAAACATATATATATACGATAAGTCATTCTATTCATTTGTTACATCCCCCACAACAGACCCACAAAATGCGAAATTGTTTTCAAAATTGCGATTTTTTATACTGTTCGAATCCGATGCTGGTATGTTTTTCAACCCTGCGTAGAATCCCACAACCAAAACGTTTTTTTCGGGTGATATCTGCCTAAAACTGAGGTATTGTGACCAAAAGCGATCTCGCATCGGCGAAATCGAGACAAGTGCTCGCTGTGATACAAAACGAATTTTGCATAATGTTAAATATCATTTGAATATAATAATTGGTTACTTTTTATATGATGTTAATAATTTTAGAAGTTATATATAATTGTAGATAACTATTATAGAACTATAAATCCTTGAGTGCTATATGAAAATGTATGAACATAAGGATATAACTCGGGGCAGAATCATTTGAGATCAATAACGTGAAAGATTTCTTTTAGTTTAGTAAATTACTAATTAATTTTTGTTTACTAATATGGTTTAAAGACATTTTACTAAACTCATCACTCACTTTAAAAGAACATTTAATTAATTACGGCTCGGCGAAATCGCGTATGTTAAATACATTTCTGCTAATTCCGCGTTTCGAGTTCGAGCATTTCGACTTTTTGAATTCGACAATAAAGGTTACTTTAATTGTTGCGACGTTTTATTATTAAGATATACACGTATATACGCGTACGTTCCAATAAAAAAAAGATCAATAATTTGTGAAAATTAAATTTCGATTCGAGTGTATGCGCAGATTTGCGAATCTCACTGCGAGATTTGAAAGTTGTGTACGTAAAACCTTTTATTTATAATCTGTTAATGCGAATATCAATAAATTGTCTCTTTGTACTTTTTTGTAGATTTTATATACACATATAATTTGTGTTAAATATATTAAGGATATGTATTGTAAGGTGTCGGTATATCTATTTGACCATGTGTCGATAAACCTGATAGAGATATAACTTAGACGAGGGTTTCAAGGAATAGTTTTTATTTACAGAAGCGCTATGCGTAATATGGATTGTCATGTTCTCGGTTCAAATAAATATTGACACTTTTCTCTTTGCTGCCGTTGTAATAACAAGTGCCTTGTTGAATCGAAAAACGGAGAGTTATATGATTTGTAGAGGTGGGCAGGTAAGCCAGTGCGCGTTCGCGATAAAGAATCAAAGCGAAGTGGATGTATTTATATCCAGTTTTTAAAAATTTGAGTTACATTTTTGTTTTGTATTTTCCGCAGGGCGGGATTATTATTCTCATCATCGTCATTATTATTTTGATGCGAATATATTATTATAAATTCAAACGATCGTGGCGGTTATTCATTTTGAAAATCCGTTTTTTTTTTGGGGGGTTTTTTTTTTGTTTCTCCATTCATTATATATATATAGAGGACAAATATGAAAGAATGGAACACTGAGGGGCTATTGACGCGGACGAGCAAACCAAGCGCTACAGCGAATAAATCAGGTGTGTCGCCTAAGTGATGTTGGATGTGTTTTTTTTTTTGTATATTTAAAATTGTAAACTGATCCCTTGATAATTTCTCAAAAATTACAATTTAGATTTATATTCAAAATGTTTAAACTTTCATAATTTTTTTTTAATTCTAATTTTTATCTATATATTTCTGTAGATGTATAATAAGAGAATAAGACCCATAACCCATTGATGCATAATATAAGTAAACAAGTAGTTTACAGTATGATATCTTTCTGTATGCAAAACTCATTTATACGTCAAGTTTTTGTAAGGATATAATATACGTAGAACATTGTTGAAATTATTGATCACCTATTGTCTAATATTACATATTAATATATAAACATTTTGTTAAGTTATCAATTTAAGCTCTTCACATGATGAATTTGGTCACTCGAAAAAAATGACCATAAATATATTTTACCAGTTACACCGTCTTCTAACGGTGTTCCAAAGTGAAACGACAATTCACTATCGGGTTTCCCAAGATTTTTTCTTTATCGGCTAAACCATAGGCACAACTGAACGTGAACATATATATGTGTATATACACGCGCTAGCACACATATACTCTCGCAACCAGGTCGTTCTATCATTTATTTCACCCCACGGAACAGAACCACAAAATACGAAATATGAGCCGATTTTATTTCCAAAAGTCCCAAAGTATTTTATATATAATTATATGTACAAACTGTATTTATCATTTTAAACCCAATAACATCATTCCCTGGTAAAGAAATGGATAGAATCGTATAGAATCGGATTCAAATTCTATACGGATTTTAAAGAAACGGATATAGAAATGGATACATTTTCTATACATTTCTAACCGTTTCTTTAAAATCCGGATAGAATTTCAATCCGATTCTATGCGATTCTATCCACTTTTTTACAAGGGTTATTTGTTCACAAAATTTATTTAGCTCTGCAGCATATATATGCAATAGCCAAAAAAATGAAATTAAACATTTTTATTTTAGATTTATTTATCTAAGATGTTGCGTGCAATCATCAAATATGCATATTATAAAATTTACATCGAAAAAATTCGTATTTATTTGTTATTAATATGTGGGACACGCATAATCACGGTAAATCGTGGACTCTTTCCTTCCACGAATCGTGGTTGTGGATAATTAAAACTATTCAGTAAACATATATAGTACTCTTTTAAAGGAAACGCACTAAACATGCTTAGATGATTGCCTGCAAAAATATCATCGCACGTAAGGTAGAGGTCACTAAGGTCTTCTTCGATTATCCACTTGTCCTGAACTATTTCCCAAATGAGGGATGTTATTTGAGTAACCGTAACTCCAATATTTCGACATAGATTTTTCACTTCAGGCGATGCATTATTGCATTTTACCAAATTATTGTTAACTGTGAATATGACCGTTTGATTTTCTTTCGACGTGGCGAGTTTGTACTGTGCGTGTCCATCTATGCACAAAATGATTAAAGAATAAGTATAAACAACGTAAGATGTGACATAGGAAAGAGTAGTGAAAAAGTTTGTTGTATCAAAAATATTTAAAATATTTGCGGTTTACATATTATACATTTAAATCAATACTTACGACGAATTATTGAAAATAACTTGTCAAATCTATTCTCGATATTCGTTTTCAATGTGCCGTCAATGGCATTATTTTCTAGGCATAAACGATAATCGTTAATCAAGCTAGTGGTAAATCTTTCGAAATTATCATTAAAAACATCGGCACAGGGAATGTAAAAGTTTTCTAAATCAAGTATGTTTTTCGGGAATTTGTTATTTTTGCGCACTGCTCCAAATTGCAGCTCATCACGTGTCATGCCGTGGTGCCAGCATGATTTCAGTGCACTTTTTGATGGACTAATGCGAGTATTGTTAATTGGAATAAATTTTAAATGATTGCATGATACGAAATCGCGGATATCCCAAAGTTCTTGGTTTGCACTTTTCTTTCCGGTTTGTTGTTCAATTTTTCCTTCAGATGAATTAGTCGGTTCCTGGCTTTTTAATTTATTGTTGACTTCACTCGAAGAAGGTGGATTATATATGCTGATGGAAAGTTGATCTCGTCTAACTTTATCCAAGTGTCCGTCACTATCTCCATATTCAGTGTATTTTATTTGATCTGATCGTTTCTCATCTTGCGTCGTTTTATTTGCTGCATCTATCTTAAATCGATATTTAGTACTCTCTTCTTTTGTTCTGTTTAATGTAGTTAATAAAATTGGAACATCGATTTCTTCATTAGTGAGGTTTGGTGACTTAATATTGACATCCGGTTTCTTTTCTTTTATAACGTCGATCTTTTCATTTACATCGTTTACTAACTTTTTTTTGTTTTGCATTTTTAACATGAAATATATTTTGTCTAACTTTTGAAGCAACTGAAATCTGTCTCTGGCTCTTCTATTATACTCTACATTGCCGGCCTTATTCACATCCCGTAGTTTTAGCGCATAAAGGTTGGCATCCTCTTTCCTCATTTCAATAAGTTCTTGTGTGAAATTTTCCATCATCACTTCATGATCTTTCTCATACGAAGATTGTTGTATTTTTATGCCATAGAAAAAAATCAATAAGCTCAGAACCGCCAGCTGAATAAAAATAATAGCAATTACAAATTTTCGTACTGGCATAATTGTGTGCTCATTTTTTTCTGTCGAAGCGTTTCTTTCATTTTCGTCAATTGCTGGAATGGCCGATGTTACGCCTGCAAATAAAAATCAATGAATCCTTAAAATTTTTATAATTTATACCAGAAATATTTCTTATAGATCTATTATACTTGTAAAATATAATAATTATCTTTCAGGAGCATGTAAATTTTATGAGTTTGTAAATAATACGATGTGTTATGTCAATTACTCAAAGCTTGACATATTTAAACATATATATTTAATTAATACTTGAAAATATTGGTTTTAATATTTTATATTAATGAATAAATTAATATTTATAAGCATTTTAATTCAAAATAAACAATTCGTCATATTATTACAATGTTAAAATCAACCCATTATTATGTAGCTGCAGAATATACAGACATTCTGGAGACGTTCTGAGATATTCTGGGAATATTCTAAGACATTTGTAATATTGGGAAGCTTTCTTCGCCATTTTCATTTTCAAGGAGTGAAATTTCACTCTACATTGGAGTGAGTCGGGGAATTTTCACTCTAAACAGAGTGAAATGTCACTCTTAAAGAATGAAAATTCACTCTTTTACAAGAGTGGCTGAATTTTCACTCTTTATGGAGTGAAATCTCACTCCAAGAAATTTAAAGAGTATATACATTGGTTACACGCCCGTTACGCCCATGTGTCAGATCCCAATACGAGGAGACCTTTTTACTTCATCGAATAACAATTAGTACGATTAGTATGAATTATACGAACCATGAAAATTATGTATTTCTAATGAAAGAAAGCCGTGTATAAAAAAAAATAAAAAAATCTTTCACTGTTCCTTATAATTGAAGGACAAATATAGAATTCAGATGCATAGAAATGTATTGAAACGCATTAAATTGTGAATCCAATTAAATTCATTTCCGATTACTGGATTCTATATATATAGAGACTAATAGGACAACGGATAATGATAGCTTATAATGAATGTAAAATTACTAACAATTGTATATAATACTATATGACAGTTGAAACCAGTAAAAACTTGAAAATGAAAATAAATTTCATCACTTGTAAACATTAAGGGTAACAGTTATATAACACTTACAGAATTGTTACTTGAAAATTACATAGTTGTTATAATAGTTGTTATTATTAGAAAGACCAAAGTCGACAAAAATTGGACAAAAAAGGTAACGCAAAGCAAGCTCATAAAAGTTGTTAGAAATGGCAAAAAAAGGAGATCGACAACAAAGTAAAAATAATCAACATGCGCATACATAATGAAAAATAATTTTTCAATCTTATTTCTTGATGAAAAAAGAGAATCGACACAAAATGTACAAAGAAGACCTATTAGAAAAAGATTTATTTTTGAGTTATTTTATCCGGGATAGCGCGAACGCAGTCCCGACTAACAAAAATTATACGCCCGAGATATCCACATTAGGGATAT
>JAPYZR010008072.1:0-13289 GCA_030522945.1 Trichopria nigra | reverse complement strand
AAGAGACTCACTAGTACTACAATTTAATGAAGTTTCAAAAAAATCGGAGACATCCAAATTTTAGGCGGGTACACTTGGCGAATTTTGCCCCATACATATAAAACTTTAAAGTTACGATTTTGTTTCAATCACAGTGGATGGTTGAGTTCCATTTAATTAAATATTTTTCTGGCATAAATTTAAATTAATTTTTGCATGTATTTTTGTATTCAGACTTAGCAAAAGTACTTCTTTCATTAGAGATCATCTCAAAACTGCTGTTTTCGAAGTTCAAAATAATGTAAATCCAGAACGAAAATCTTCGCTTCGTTAAGCCGAGTAGTTTTCAAGTAAATCACGATAGCGGGTATCAAAGTAGGAAAGTAGAATAACGGTTGGGAGTTATTTTTAGGAAAGCAAGCTAAAAATGAATTAAAGTCACTCTGCGAACGTATAGGCAGTAGGCACAGATAAGCTGAACGCATGTTGAACGGGGTTACAGGGTCAAATTCGGTATGGCGGAAATTGCTTTAATTGCATACAGCATGTTGTACTATATGAAAGAATCTCGACTGTTATATCACTATTCTGCAATACTTAAATATGTGGAATATGATATAATAGGTTACGAATTCATTGTGAATTGTTGAACTTTTTCAATTTAAATTGGTCGTTAAATTAAAAAACTACATTATGTGACATTAGGAAGATATTTTATCTACTTTAAAAAATATTATAACTATATAAAAAATATAATTGAATTAATTAATATATTGTTAACAAATGTCGATATTAACTGTCAGATGAAAAGAAAACATTTATATTCGTGGTTTTCAAATTTTTTTTCAGTATTTTGAAATATTTAAATTTTGTAAAATTTTCTAATTTTTCCGAAATTCCGAATCTGATATTTTCTTCATTGACAGCAAAATTGCCTCATACATTTTTCAAGATTCTTCCACTTTAAGTTGTTAAGGTAAAAAATAATGAAATGTTATAATTTTCAAAGTTAACATAATTTTTGTTCAATTTGATTAAATTTTGTGATTGTTTAGGAGACCTTTTTAGAAAATTTAATCTTGTTTGGTATTTTATGTTAATTGATGTCAATTTGATCAAATTTTTTAAAACTATTACCATCATTTTTATCAATGTTTTGAGCTTTAGGTGTGACATTTATCCTATCGTATTTTTATTATTTTACACTGTTAGACTCTTTTTTGTTATTTTTCATAAATTTCAATTTGTTAACGCTCATCACTTTCTGAATATCATTTTTGAAAAATCTATTATTTCTTCTATTGTCTATTTTCATTTTGTTTAACATGTTTTTCTTAAAAATGAAATCGTAATTTTTGTAAATTTAAGAAATTACTATTCTAACAAATATTCGGAAGTTTAAAATCATTTTAATGTTTGATTTAATTAATATTTCTTTGCTTTTAATATTAACCAATTGAAAGTGCCTGCTAAACTCTTCGCAACAGAGAAGTTTCATGAACCTTTCAAATATAACCTTTAAATTTAAAATCTCCTTTCTCGATATTATTAAAAATGAGAAATTAAAAAAATAGTTTTCTTTTCTGCGAAATTGGAATAAAATATTTTTACTTTTTGAAAGAGCGAAAACGGGGATTTTAGAATTAAATGGCGCATTTGAAACGTTTCTGAGGTAAATAATTAGAATTTGTGCAACTTTTCTGAAACGTCTCTGTGACGAAATGTTTTGAGGTTTTGATTTTATCCTTTTAAAACGTCAATATTCACTTTTACCGATCCCCCGATAAGAAGAATATATTCAGTGTTCAAGTCTCTACAAAAGTCACCAATTTTTTCGTCCTTTACACATTTTTGTCAATTTGTTACTTACAGAATTTTACAAATCACTTTTCTATTCTTTTTGAAATTTTGTATTATTTTTTTTTTATGAGTTTAATCAAAGATGGTACAACAAAATGCAAACAGCAAATTACATTGTTATTACTATTCACTAAGTGCATTCTTATATGTTTCTTTTTTTATCATAAAACGAATATTCATTCTCAGGCTTGTACCATTCAGCGAAAATTATTGCATCGAGAATTGCGCACATTGAATACACCCTGATTATATACCAGAATCGTCGATCGATCAAGAATCACGTATCAGATTGACGGGTAAAGGAGCGTTCGGAAACGTTATAAATGATGTAACGCGCGCGCGTGCACTTAGATTGGGCGCTGGTCTATGAGGTTTTTAGGTCAAGGGGCGAAATAAGTTCTCGATACAGCCGATGAGCGCAAACGAGGCACGCAGGGGCACCAATTTGAAAGTGGGAAGCGAGCCAGTGATCGCGCCGTAGAAAGGTGAAAGATTTGGGGTTAATCGAGGTGACGTTTTTCTCGGAATACGTGCGGCGACGACCTGAACTTTGTGACATCGTTCTGTTTGCTTTCGGGATACTTGGCGATTTAGCCGGCTCTTGTAAATATGAGTCATGAAACGTATTCGATACTTTGGCTAAAAAGCACCGGCTCTCGACGGATATACTATGTGTTGTTTGCAAATTACCAAGAGGTTTTATTGCACCATCAGGCTTGATTTTCTAATTTTAAAAAATGTCCTTTGGATCGTTGATACTTGATATATACATGCTGCTGGTGTGCTTTTTGTGGTAAAATTGTTTTCTTCTCATATTTTGTAAAATATTTCTTAATGTTTTTGAGTGTGCTAATTGCAGAACATCCCACGTATTTCCCTTCAGGAGAGAAAACGTTCATAGGAGTTATTGGAATATGGCTGAAGAGATGATGCTAAAGTTTGAAACGTTGGAGTCCAAAGAAAAAAATAATCAAAACAGAGTTTTTTGACATATAATATATAATATATATAACCGTTTATCTTTTTACTGTCTGTTGTCATTGTATGAGTTATGTAGCACTTACATAAAAGTAATACATCAGAGATGCAGAAAGTAAATCGTAACTTCGTTAAGACTATTTATTCTGTAAACAGTGCAAACCTTAGTCAAATAAATATATACAAATTAACAATATAGGAATGAAATGTATGTGCCTAAGAAAAAAAAATGTGTCAAATCAAAGAAACTTCTAATGAAGTAGCATTCGATTGACAAGTACATCATATCATGCAAACTGATGTACACAAGTCGTTGAAACGAGTGAATGAAAAAGTCAACGCAAACACACGAATGCTCATCAATGTCACCCGTGCAATTCACGGCGTCGTGCAGCTACCGTATACGCGCGGCAGCCTATAGGAATGTTTGCTGACGCATCGATTAGTATTCACAGTGTTATCAAAGTGTCAGATTGAACGCGGCCTGAATGGAATGAATAACTATCGTCGGGCCGATTAGAACGTTGATGCTGTATACTGCCTATACCTCCTACGTCGATTTGTAAAATGAAAATTTCTTGACCGATTATAATATTAAAGTTCAAAAATAAGTAAAAAACGGTCACTGTACAAGGTTCAAAGAACCACAAAAAAATATAAATTTTCGGCCTGGATCTAGACCCTCTTCAGAAAAATATAATAAAATATACGAAATGTAATAATTAAAAATCTATCTAAATGAGCGGTCGCAGCACAGCTCATATAGCTGATTGATGTCTTTAATACGTTAAATGTATATTTTATATTGCAAAGTTGATAAGGATATTGTACGTAAATGCAAATGTTACGATTTTAATGGTAATTTCATCACATTTCAATTTTCAACAATTTTCGGGTGTTCGTGTGTATTAATTGCTCTGCGATGTTAATTTGTAATTCAACTTCATTATACTGTAATCCTCAATAATATAAAATTAATTTAAATGAATTCAGAATTTAATGCATTTCAATACGTTTCTATGCATCTGAATCCTATATTCGTATAAAATTTTTTAAGGATTTATTATTTTTTAATTTAAATGCATTTTAATATATTGAGAAGTATTCTCTAGAAATCCAAATTTAATATCTAGTATTTGGATAGTTTTAAAACAAAAAAAACTGGTCTTTTTATTTTTGTCTAGTTATTGTTCAGTTTTTTAACACTTTTATTGCATACACTTTTAAACCAATAATTTTAGACAGCGACTTACTTGCATCTAGTAAGATTACACAGAATTTCTTCCAGGGTAGATTTAATTATTTATAGATTTGCATGTGTACTCTTATTGTATCTGAAAACATTCGAAATGGACAAAATTGAAAGTCGGTAGAATTTACAAATATATACCAGGAATTGTTAGAATCGTGAATTAAAAATGATTCAGAAATTGAAAAAAACGAATATGAAACGAATCAACAAGTGAAAGATTCGAGTGTCGAAATTATTTTTATTCAGATTACTGTATTAAGTATTTATTAATAATTATATTTATGTCGTTTAATGAGCTGACAACTAATATTTTAAAATAAATCTTTATTACGAATGGCCATTACAGCTCGTTTTTCAAAAATTTCTTGAACATGATCAATTTGATCATAAATTATAATAAAGATTTATTTTAATTTATTAATAATTATGAAAATTATTCGGTTTACTAAAAACTTAGTAAATATGATGTATTACAAGGTTTAAAATCAAAGTAGATCAGTATTCTTAAATAAAATTGAAAGCTACAATATAAATTAAGTATCGTTGAGCATCTGCAGTTATATATTTGTTATTATATATATATATATAACAAACAAACAGTTTAATAACATAATGCAGTTCTTTTCATAAATAACTATATGGCATTTCTTGCATCACTGACGCAGTCAAGTACTTCGCCACATTCCTGTCTTTATCTACTTATCCATTTCCTGCGAAATGCACCGATAGTAATCTTGACCGAAGCTGTACATTGTCAAGTATACAAATTCACTTTATCCGAACTAATTCAATAAACATTAAAAGACTGGATGCATTAATTTAACCAGCGGGTACGTAATTTCCAGTTATTCAGTTTCAATCGTGGCGATCGCAATACTTGTATATATATAAAAATATGAAAATAATAAAAGGTCTGCGATATACACTCGGGCAGATTAAAAGTAGATTAGCGCATTAGAGCGAGTGTATCGGAACGCGTTTAATCTGCAATTACAGCGCAGATCGTTGCGCATATATGTATATATATATATATATATATACTACGCACGCGGTCCGTATACGATAAAACGGCGAGACATTATCGCTTCAACGCAGTAATTGCTTAGCTAATACACCATAGGTACGAATTACCATTAGAGAGAGCTC
Source organism: Trichopria nigra (assembly GCA_030522945.1). Taxonomy (NCBI): domain Eukaryota; kingdom Metazoa; phylum Arthropoda; class Insecta; order Hymenoptera; family Diapriidae; genus Trichopria; species Trichopria nigra. The sequence goes on along the minus strand of JAPYZR010008072.1, from coordinate 8,074 downwards.
CGGGTGAGACCCTCCAAGGATTGTCCGAGTTTCTTGGAGTATATAAATTTTATGCAGTCCGCGAGAGCGATGAGATCAACCTCGTCCCGGCACGTGGCAACGAAGACGAATTACGCCAATTAGAAATTGTGCTTCCATTTAGTCGTCACTTTCAGGATGTAATCGTGGGATTTAAATTTCTACTCATACCGCTTAAATGCGCTCGTGTATATATATATAGCCGTGCTATTTTAGCGCATAGGACGTTTCCGACGCACTTTACTCCTTGAATTATACGAATATACCAGATGCATTTTCAAACATTCATGTTTATCTATGTAATAATACTTGTGAAGATGACTATTTCTGTATCAATTTTTCGAAACTTTGAATCAATGTTCCTGATAATTTTTCTTTTTTAATTTAATGTTTTCTAAATTTTGTCCTAAGTGTCCTTATTCTATTTCATTTTCAATGAAATTATGCATTGTTTTTTAATACTATATTATCTAACAAGGGCGTAAAGTGAAATTTTACGCACGACTCAGGTATCCTACTTCTTTGTGTTGCTGGAGTGAAGATAATGCTTAAAGTACTTTGGATGCTTCGTATTAGTGCTTAAAATGAACATTTACGGATTCTGGATGGTGTCATGGGTAAAATAAACAAGATACGCATGAATTGAAAAAGGCATATTAACGATACACACGCGACTTTTTCATTTTACTTTTTACTTTACGCACTGAAAACGGACGTCTAAAGTACTTTACGCACTACCTTTACGCACGCAATTACAAAAATATTATTTATTTAATTCTGTTATAATGTTATTTTAATTTTGTAGATTGTAAATTATTGAGGAGGACAAACACAGTGGACGAAATATAAACATATGTTTTTAGTTGAAAAGTCCATTCATATAATCATTACTTCATACATGTGTACATATAACAGTTTTCTGAATATTTTGTTCGAATTTGATAATTTTGTTTAATTTTGATAATAACCTTTGTCCTTTCGTTAATCTTTCTGTGGGTGTACTATAGTTACTTTATAGGAATTACTCGATATTTTTACCTCTTTTTTATTTCTTTATTTGTTTCTCTCTTGTTTTATTTTCTTGTTTTTATCTTTTGTTTGTAGTCTGAATCAACTAAATATCATTTTTTTAAATTTCATTTTGTGGTATTAATTTGTACTGTGTATTCTGTACAGCGTCAGATCAGTTTTTTCGTTTAAGTTTTTTATGTCTTCCCCTCTCCGTATTTTATTCTTTTGTCGTATTAATAATTTATACTTTATTTATAATTTTAATGCGATTACTCGCACAATATTTTTATCTGAAACCTTAATCTTAAAAAAGAAATTTACCAAGTGCGCATAATAATAATGTACATTTCATGCCCTCGATCAATCAATAAAAAGAAGAGTAAATATTCGTTGCAAAGAATGTGATATCCATTAAAGGCTTATGATGCACTAATGACAAGATCAATTCCTTTTAATTTGAGGATTATATATCAGGTAGAGACATTAATAGGGTAATAAACTGGATCCATCTGCTAATTTTCTCAATCGATATATCCATATCTGATTAGAAGATATGTCATTATTATAATTCTAGGTTTCGTGTCACTTAACGAGACACTTCTCGTAAATAGTCGCAATTAATTGTAACTTGCCGATAAGCCGTAAAATCTACTCGAGCGCAACATCGTTCAAATTCCTTTCAGTTTCGTTTCACTCAAATTAAGTGATTATTAGACCAATCATTCGACAGTTCAATATTGATTTTGACAGAAGTTTCATTTTTGTTTGGGTAATTCCGTTTACTTTACTCAATTTGTGCCTAGAGGCATATTTTAATTTATTTGTAACTCTTGAAAAATCGTGAAACTTTATACTTTTAAAAAGTTACTTAGAAGTGGTGATTGACTGAAAAGGAGGAAGGGTTTTCTTGTAAAGATAACGCACTAGGAAAATGTTGATTAAATTATATTTTATGCTATTAGTTTTAGTACAATTTAAAATAATTTCTAGAATTTTTACTATCATTAATTTAACGAAATTTAATATATATATTATAGGAATGATACATTTAAAAAATTTTATTAAGTATCAGTAAAAATATATATTGTTATTTTAATGTGTCATATTATAATTATGTAAATAAAGTATAAATTAAATGAAAAGTATATATGCTGGGCTAATTGTTAAATATATCAGTTGGTATCAATGTTAAAAAAAAAGTGAAATTGCATGTACAAGTCGTTTCATGTATGACTACGTTAAATTATGCCAATGTAGAAAATGGTAAGATTTCTACTAGGGAGTATCGAGAAATCTTGTATGATTTTAATATAATCTTACACACAGTCAGAAATATTATAACAATAGAAGAATTATATGCATAAATTTATCTTTTAACATTGTAATTGTATCCATTACACAAAGGACATATATATATTATAAAACAAAATAACAGATTACGAAAACGATGAATGAAATTAAAGCGTCTTCCGTGTGATTGCAGGTTACGTAGATGCATCTGGCAGGCCAGTTCTCGAATTCGACAGCAGGCCGAGGGGAAAAGATATCGTCACTTCCCGGGAAATGGCGTCGCTCCTTCTTTACCTCTCACGCCTTCCAAGGTAAGGAACGATATAAGGACAATACAATTTCGTCATCGGCACGTGAATTTCTCGGTTCAAAATGTAGGCAGGGAAAGAGAGAGATATATATAGAGAGAGAGAGAGAAAGGGAGGGTTACAACCTCCCGCCCGTGGGTATGCGAGTTAAAGTCGATGAGAGATAGCTGAGAAAAAATGGCGCGCGGTCGATCATCTTAACTCGGGGCCTTTTTCGATCCTCGCGCGAAAGTCGTGCTAGCGAGGGTCGTAAAGTGCGGTGTGTACGGTGCGCCCGCATCGAACTCGGCGGGATGTTACGAGCCCTCCCCGGGACCGACGCACTCGTTTAACCGCATTCGCATACTCTCGCCAAACCCATAAAACATTTCGCCTGCGTGCGTATATATATATGTGTTCGCGCGCGAGCACGCAATACTGCAGCGACCGCCACGCCGCAATCCGTATATGTATATATATATCGTCGTATCGTTCATCGTGCGAGTTTATGGTCGCCCATGGGCTCTACGACCCTTGCCGCGCCTCTAGGACTCTATAACTACGCCAACAGCCAAGAGGCCGACGTCGAGCCTTTCTTAACCGCAACCTACTTTTTCGTCGTAACAAAAACCTCTTGCAAATCGAGCGCTGCTAAGTAGCTCCGGACTTGCACCCGGTACTGCAGGTCGTTTCCAGTTTGACATCTTCGCATCTCCTGATGCACTTTCGACGGTTTGCCTATCTTGGGTCAGGTTGTCACGTTTTTCCGGAAACTCGACACACACTTCAGATGTCACGAACCGTTCGTTTCAAGTTCAGCCGCTTTCAACGACGACGATCGGAACGAGCCTAGGGAAATGCGTATACCATCAGTTATATGGGATCGGGGTTTTAATTTCAATAACGCGTCTTCTGAGCACTTAACTCGTCTCAAGACCGTAGTTGAATCATCAGACACGACGATTGTGTCAAGTGACGACCAGAAGAGGAGTTTTTCCATGACATTCATTTGGAATCCAAAACATGAGTTTCACCGACGAAAAGTCGTATTTTTGGTTTCAAAGCCATTCAATATATGGCTTTGCCACCTAATATTTGTCTTTCGTCGAAGACAACCAAGACAAAATGTCAGATCAGTCGGCGAACATTACCCCAATATGTCATTGATGATAATGACATCAGTGGTTTTTATTGAGACAGGAAATTATTGTATAATAACAACAGCAAATATACCAATTAATTAAGTAGTTAATATCCATCAACATCAATCGTAGTCGCGGTAATATCACTGAAGTGTTGGATTTTGGAAATCTGTCCGTCATTATGTTGTCGAATCATGTAAATGATCGTGGTTACATAATGGATAAGACTTTGACAACTGAGAAATGGTCACAACTTGATGGAGCTGCAGGCATGACACCTCTGACTCTTAATCAAACTTTACTGTTATTGCTGTCACGTTAGAAGATGGAAATGTCTATTCTGTTGACTCCCAATAACTTTCATTTCCTATCGGTACATATTCAGGCAATTGCGGAGAAATTGAATAAAGTGTGACATTTCGGAAAAAGTTAAATTATTGTTTTTCCATTGCCTTCATCACAGAGTCGAGATTGCCAAGATGCAATTGTTCCGTTTATAACTAGATCCTAGTTATCGGTGTCGATTTCAACGAAACGTAATTTTGCAGTCAAGCTTTGTGCAAGACAAAATTGCACGTATAATTGGAGGTAAGTATGTGCAGTTGGATGATGGATCCATATTTGATCCCTCTGCTACCATCAGTATGCACTATAACGACCAGTTTCAGAACGGCTGATTAAAAGTTGATTTATGCTTACATTCAGGCAGACGATTGGTTAATTCACACCTTAACCCTGCTTTCAAATCTAACCAGCGATGCTGGAATGGCGTTTAATCTTATGCTTTGTTGAATACTCGTCTGTGATCTGTTAAAAAGGCACCACGAGCGTCCAGTGTTATCGAAAAAGAATAGAAAAGAGCATACCTTTCAAGCGATTATCTCAGAATCAAATATGTCTGCACCTAATAGTAGGTAAAGAGCATCCAAGTTAAGGTTGGATCAACTTTGATTAAATTTCATTAAAGAAATAAATGTTTCGTCGAGAACTTTCATGAAGTCGAAGAAAGAGAATTTGCCCGTATGAACTGTTAAACAAATCAAACGCCAAATACATATATAATTGTTTTGAGGTTAAGTCAACGACTGAACTTGGTATAACTATAATTCCAACGTTTAATTTCTAGAAATCGTTTTCGTTTCCACGAACGTCAGTTTTTATTATTACAGAAACTACGAAAAATCGTGTCGTGTCCAATTATGAAAACCGCACAAAGTGAACATTTATAATAAGTCGCTCCTTACCGGCCATTAAAGATTATTACGACTTCATCGCAAATCACGATACTAATTGAAAATATGACGATCTCGAATTTTATTTATCATTATTCGAATCCGCGCTCAGTTCTTAGATTCGATAAGGTCGGAAATATAACTACACTTTATCAAATTCCCGTATAATTAGCTGAAACTAAACTGTTGGGAGTGAAAGTTTAGTATTGAGCAGAAATAATTCCCATGGTATCGGAGAACAACGGCATCGGCAGGTAGTTTTGACTGAACAAAGCTGCCTAAGTTTCAGCTGCGCATTATTCGAACGAGAAGATGATAAGCGGCTGGACGAAAGTCTATTGTAGCTTCGCGAATGACCGGCAAAATCGGATGCTGATAGAATCGACCTTTAGTGCGGCGAACTTGTAAATTTAGCGGTAATAATACTTTTAATGACTCCATCATTTTGCCGCAAGTGAGAAATCGCATAATTTATATAAATTCGTAATTCACGCCACTCGACGCTCACTTCTTGATTACGAAAGTATATGAAGAAGAATGAAGGTGATGATGAAGAAGCGGCAAGATAATTATTCCTGGATGGCATGCTAACTACTCTGTTTAGAAAGACTCGCACCTTATAGTCGTCGTCGCTGATTCGCAAACGCTTCGCGCGGCGCAATCGCGTTCGCATCTCGAAACCGGGAATAACGGGCAACGACGTATGAAACACACGTCAACCGTTGTATGAAATTACTCGCCTCTCGTTACGAAGCGCGCTCTTCATTCCGCGGAGTGAAATTTCAGTCCGGGTGTGAATTCCGGCGCCATCGGAAAGCGAAAATTCGACCTCTTCCGAGGGAAAGTGACTCGAGTTTGGTAAAAGTTGAGGTTAGGCTATCATTATTTAGTACGGCCATATATCTCGGGGAAAATAAAACTATTTTGTGCGCGCGCGCGCGCGCGACGTCATAAAACGTTGCGATTCGCTTGTTCAGACCTACCAGATGAGGTTTCTCCAATCTGGATGCGATTGTAACTTCTCGTTTCGTGCAAACGAAATGTTCCGTACACGTCTTGTACAAAACCGCTAACACCTTTGACGAATTTATTTCAGTTGTCAAACACCTATTCATTGTCTGACAATAATCGACTATGTCTTGACCACTTGACAGCTTATCCTGGCTTCCCGGACCTAAAGTCATTCAAATTCACCGGTGAATGTTTTTTCAACCGTGAAGGGATAAACATTGATAATAGTTGATTACAGATATCCGATATGTTTACAAAATATTCTTATTGAGCATGGAGCTTGATGGTTTCAAGGTGTCTTGTGGTTCGCTTGAAATTGTCATTTTTTTTTTTTTTTTTTTTTTTTTTTTTTTTTGAATGATTTGTAGCGACTTTTAGTTAGAACTTAAAGTCGAATGTAGACTATTTGAAGTTGAACATTTATATTTCATTATACTTAACTGACTAATATAGACTTAAAACTGGCTAAAACCGGATTTCAACCGATTGAAACCGAGTAAACCAGACTAAAGCTGACTAAAAATCGACTAAACAGTTTAGAATTGAAACGATTGGACGTATCAAAGAGGGTCTGATAGCCTTTCTTGTCACCTTTTTATAAAATACGAATTGTCATTTAGTCATTTGCATCACACAGATGATTTTTATTGTTTGAAATCGACATTTACGTGCATTCGCTTATTTTACATTAAGAAACAAAATCAATCTTGCCAGTTTCTAGTCGATTGACTGCTTTAAATTTTTGTTGTCAGTTGACAAATAATCATGACCCTAAGTCAATCTTTAGTTGACATTCTTATTGTTTTTAATCGTGGTAAGCTTCTAAACGATATTTAAACGCGAGTAAATTTAACGTTGATTATTTACAGTCCATTGAACATGCGATTTACTTTCTGTTGAAATGCAGGCGTAAAATAAATAAAAAACTATTTTGCCTATATAAAATCAACTGCCAGTCAGCAATTAGCCAGGAAATGGGTCTATATTTTTATTGTTTATAATCGAGTTTCTTAATGTCCATTTGATTTTTAATCACGATGAGATTCTGTTTGTAGACGATTGTTACTTGATCTATCGTTGATATTCAATCACAATTTCTATGCAGATACAATGTGCTTATCTGACCGAATATCAACTTAAGTCAACTGTACATTAAATGTGATTGAAAGACATTTAGTGCTCTGTACATTTCTTGGAGTGAAAATTCATTCTAATTTGAAGTAAGTCGGATAATTTAAAGCATAGAAAAAGAAAATATCACTCTTAAAAAGTGAAAATTGAGGTATCTTGTTAAAAGAGGGATTTTTCACTCTTTATAGAGTGAAATTTCATTCCAACAAATTGAGAGAGCAATTCATCAATTTTTCAACTATATTTTAAATAAATGTACTGACCATTAAAAACAAGAGAATGTATACGAGGTTCATCAAAGAAGAAACCAATTTTACTACAGGTCTATCAGACAAATTATAAATATTAACAAAGGAAACTAATTTTGGCAAAGGATCAAATTTGGAATCATTTCATTCACATCTTTCAAAACGAAAATAACGTAAACATATAAGAAGACTCCGGAACTCCAGATCCATTCTGTATAAGACTTTATTAGTATAGTCGATTCATCTTGGAACAAAATCTCTGTACACAAAATTGTACGCAGAATCGTCATTTAAAGACAAAATATGACCGTTTGCAAAATTGTACTACGAATTTTTTATTATAAAATCATAATAAAAATGTACGATTATAAACACCAATCTGTAGAGTGGAAATGGAAGCTTTGGGTTCTTTTTACCTTCGTCGGACACAATAGATAAATGATGTGATAGGAAAAATTGTATTGGTCCTGATGAAGGAACGCAAAAGGCCAAAATGTTGAAAATATTTTGTTTTCTCACAACAACGGAGAAAAAATTCTTAACAAACACAAAAGACAAAACGAAGAAAAGGAGAATAGTATTAATTTCAATTGAATTATACACAGAGAGAAAAAAAATGGTTAATGGAATCATTTCATAATGGTAAAACTTGTAATTATAAAAAATAGTTAATTTTACTATTTTATATAGTAAACCATACAATA
>JAPYZR010008070.1:0-11208 GCA_030522945.1 Trichopria nigra | reverse complement strand
CATTTTGAGAAAAACGCGTTTAAAGTTTTTTCGACTCGTTATAACATACCTGCGATGCGCGACTCGCGGGCTCGTTATAACATGTTAGAACATGAATTTCTGCACAACGATTTGGAAGGAAGTTTTTAAAGGTATAAGGAGTTGAAAAATGTAAAAAAAAAAATCGATTTTTTTTAAATTCTAAAGGTTAGTAGTACCTTAATAGAGAAACAAATTGTTGGCCCTGAGAAAAACCATCATAAATGCGTGAAATGAGTATTTTTCGCTTTGCATGACGTTTCTATTATCGTATAATTATAACGAGATGATTCTTTTGTTTGGAGGAAAGTCCACCGTTAGTAGATAAAGTTTTTCTTCTTTCGTGACAAAAGCGAGAAAAAGTCACAAAGTGATGTCTTACCTGGAATTACATACTTTTTATTGTGATGCAGTTCTAACATTAGTCAATGTGTGAAAACTTGAAAGTTGGTAAAAAAAAAATTTGACATCAATATTCGCGGAAGTGTTGAGAGACATTTGACATTAATATATAAATTGATGTCTATCTTTGGGATGTCCAGGACTTATAAGGCGGGTTCCTACTGTATCAAGCCTTACTGATGATTCTGTAGTAGTAGGCCTGAGATGAAACGTCACTTCTTTTTATCCGAAACGATATCTATAAGTAAATTTGTTAAAAATTTATTTATCTTTGGTGAAAATAATACTTTTCGATATAATTCGACATGTCATTGTCTATGGTGGCATGATAAGAATTAAAACTATGTTGATACACAACTATTCATCTCATTACTACGAAGAGGCCGCAAAATGAGGTATTTATGCCCAATGTGGAATGATCAGTTGATGGGTACCGGGCAAAAAATCTACGCATTTATAATTTTGTATAAAATTACAACAAAATTTTGGTAAAATATGAGACTTGAGTAATTTTTATGTATTTGGCTTTATGGATTCAAATTTTTTTTAAATTTTGAGATATTTTAATGTTTTTTCGTGAAAATTGTCGATGATTTTCTTTCTTTCCTTTTTGACTGATTGTTGATATAAGTCTTTAAAATTTCAAACTATTTATATTTATACCCTGAATTGTATTTTGTTTTTTGTAACTTTTGCACTCTTTCAATCTTTCCGAACGTTCTCTTATTTTTTATTCATTTACATTCATTTTGTTCAATTTTATGTCTCGTCTCCGAATATGTCTTATCTTTTCGAATTCTTTAAATTGTCTTTAGTCTTTTCGAATTTGTACTTATAATTTTAAATTTTTTCCATTTTCCGCGTTTCCTGTTTCCCTGAATGTTCTGTTATATCACTGAATTTTCGTTTCTATACTTTTTTTAATTTCTGTCGTCCCTTTTAATTCGACTAATTATTCTGCAATTCGCATGTTCGTATTTCCCCGAAATTTTCTTGTATTTCTCGGGATTTATGCACAATTTTCGGGAAAAAATTTCTCTTCATTTTGTAATATGTTCTCCAATTTTCATAATTACTTCTTGCGACTACGAGCTTTTTATTCGAATTTCCTCACAGTTTTATGTATTTTTTAGTTTATTTTTGGTTTGCATTGTGCACTTTTAGAAAATCTTTATTATTTTCTTTTTGTGTTTATTTTTTACATTTTTATTTTTTTGTTTTGTTATTTTTGTATACTTTGTTTGTAATTTTTTACTTCGAATTTTGTCTTATCTTTTCGCATATACAATATCGCATGTAGATGTTTCTCAAAATTTTTAATTATAGTTACCATAATTTTTGTCCACCATGTTTTTATGCCGATTTCGTAACATTTCACTGCCTAATTCTCTATGTTTTATTCGCCTCCTTATGCATGACTTATTTTTTCAATATTTACTATTATGCGAATTTTCAATTTTCCTAATTTTTCGGAATTTTCTTTTATTTACCCAAAATTTGCATCGCTTGACGAAACACGACAGACATATTGAATTTGTCACCGCCGAGTTTGCCAATTTGCATGTTGTTTTCTTTTTTTTTTTTTTAGTGAGAGAGAGAGAAATATACACAACCAATATGCTGTCTTTAAAAATACACGTACTTTTTCATGCCCAGCAAATTTGAGATAAAATTTTCAAAACTTCAAAATAATTGTAAGCTACAAAATTGATAAGAATGTCACGAAATTAAATATTCACATAAAATGTAATGTAAAACGTGTCAGTGTTTTTCTCAAATTTAAAACTGTAAAAGGAGTTTGAAAGCGAGATCAACCTAACGTCGAAATTGTGAAAAAATACAAAATAACGACTGGAGTATCGAAAACCATGATGAATTATTTCAGTATTTACCCGCAAAGCTCGATAGAAATAGTTTCTGTATATTTTCATGAAACTCCATAATGAAGGTTTGAATCTTTCAGAATGGTGGTCGCAATTGTACAATTCAAATTAGATAATACAAAATTATCTTCACCTTCAATAATGGTTGTTCACTTTTGTTGTTCAGCCATTTGACATTTTTTTATTATGAATGTCAAAGATTCGTTATCAACAAGCGTTCACTGTTTTGAATTCAGAAATTAAGTATAGTTTTTATCTGACATTCCGCGATTGCAAAATATCATTACAAATTTTACAGCCGCAATTTTTTCCAAATAAATTTTTTCTCCTGGATAAAAAAATGTCAAGGCGCTATAGTCTATAAGGATCTTTCGTTTTCTGATTTTAGTTGAGAGTCCCTAACCATCGTTCGATCAATTTTCGAGCAGATGCCGTTCGAAGTCCCATTTTCAAAATTCACCTATTGCTTATCATCGTCTTTCGTATACCCGAAATTACATTGAAAACATATCGTTATATTCAAAAAGTTATATTGCATTATCCTTGAACCGTTTCTCCTTGCGGCGCGTCCTTCGTCGACTTGAAAACTCGGTTGCAGCCGAGCGAGCGGCTCGTGTTCGTATCGCGCTCGCGGGGGGGGGGGGGGGGGGGGGGGGGGGGGGGGGGGGGGGGGGGGGGGGGGGGGGGGGGGGGGGGGGGTTGTGGTGGGGGGGGGGGGGGGGGGGGGGGGGGGGGGGTCCCCAGAGCTCTTCCACCTACCGCGTGCCAACTAAAAATATATAAGAGACATTTAGCGTATACACGTTATAAAGATTCGACCTCGCCCTGACGGTCGTCCTTACTCGGCTACGCGAACTCTTCAACTTGACCTGGATTGCGTTTGCGAGATATTTCGCAATTATCCTGTCCTCCACGATATCCCCCCCGCGGTATGGTCTCGCCACGCTCCTGTTTGTCTCCGTTGTCGTCACCTTGCACCTTCGCAGCCTCTTCTCCGATATCATCCCCGCCCCTCTCGCTTATCGTTATCGCCCTTCCAGTCGTTTTCCTTCGGGCAATTTCGAGCGGCGGCATTGGTGATTTACAATTTTTTTGCAATTTACTGTGAATTTTTTTAAACAATACGATTTTTCACCGGTATTGCCGCATGTTATATGTATGTATATAGAGTGGGCTCAGGTTTTGATGTATAAATTTCACTCGCATTGAAAAGTTTATTGGAATTTATTGGGTCAAGTTCTCGCCTTGACACTGGCAGTTGCACGTTTTGCTCGATTTCACCTTATTTTTTTTTTTTTTTAGCTTAATCATTTATTGTTTTATCGACGCAGCTTTTATCCTAATAAATTACTAAAAAGCTAGGACGTATTTTTTCCGATATATTTGCATGATGTTGACGCATAATACCCCTTTTAAATCTGTTTAAACATATATTATGACATTCTTCTCAAGCACCGAAAGTGGAGCAATTCGAAACGTACGTCCTTTTGGAGGTTTTCCAAAATATGCTGCTGGCTAATCGATAATTTCGAAAATTTCCGTCGAAATTCAGATAAACTGAAATGTCCTTCCTTTTTGTGAAATTTTTATTTTTTGCCTTATATTTCATTTATTTATTGTACTATATTGCTTTATCTTATAATTAATATAAATGAAGTTTTTATTAAATTGTATAAATATAAAAAATATAATAAATTATTTTTAAAATAATTATATTTTTATTACTATTATCTTATACACACTCATTATTTCACTTATATATATACTATATTATATTACACTGACCGACAAAATATCAATTTTTTATTATTTATTTTTTGTTACTCAAAACGATGACGTTCTACGATGTCTAAGATTTTTCCTACCACGTCACATTGCCAAAAAAGTGAGGTTAAATATATTTGAAAATGATGGATTTTAACTCAGTGACCTGAACAACAAAATTGCTTATATATTTCACATATAAACTCTTTATTAAATGAAGTACGATGTTTTTCTTTCGTTTTTGTGTCTTTTTTATACTTAAAAAGAAATGTAGTGCATGTCCTATTTGTGAATATTGTTCTAGCCTTAATCTGATTTATTATTTAATGAATGTTTATTTTACATACACCACACGTTGAAAAAAAATTTTAATTTTAATTGTTCTACTTGTATTTTTTTTTATTGTTGTTTACCAATTTTTCCGCATAATTAGTTCGTACCTTTTTTTTCAGCTTTGATTTTAACAAAAGGGTTTTTTTATGCTGGTAGAGCTTTTGCCGTCTGACTTTTTTTTCTACTTCTCGTCCTTATACTTTAACAGATTGCTCGTTATTCTGAGAAACATGCTGCATAAATCTGCAGGGATTAGTCTAATGTCTTAATTACTGAAGAGTACTGGGACTTTCAATATTTTTATTAATTCTTCTTTTTCAAAGTCATTGAGAGAATCAATTGAATAATCAAGTTTTTCTCCGTTCTTTTAAATACTTACTGAGATGATCTCGGCAATTTAGTTAAATATCTTTTTCTACATTTTTACAGGAACTCTTTTCAAAAACCATTTAAAACTATAGAATGAGGGTTTGAAAGAAAAGTGTCTCTTTAAACATTGAGTAAAAATTGAGTCACTCTTTTAAAAGAGTGAATTTTCGCTCTCCAAGTGTGACATTTCATTCTTTCTGAAATGTAAATTCTCCGACTCACTCCAAAATGAACTTTCATTTCAGAAAGAGCGAAAAATGCAGAAAGAGTGGAAGAGAGAAATGAAAAATTCACTCTTGTAGAGTGACTCAATTTTCAATCTTTCTGTAATGAAATTTTACTTCAAATAATTTAAAGAGCACATTTCTTATATTTCGTATACACATATATTTCTGTAACATTATGTTATTTTCTACAAGTTTCATACATTTCATTCGTTTCGTATACAGATCCATTGTTTTCATTTGTTGTTTTAAATTAAAAATACGAAATACGTGAAATGTATCAAATGAACATAATAAATGAAACCTATTAAATAAATTAAAGGCAAAAAGTTATCAATTTTTCAAATCATGAAATACGTATGACGCGTACAAAACGTACGAAATGTGTAAAAGCCATAAGAAATAATTTATGAAACTTGTATATGAAATTCATGAAACGTACGTGTAATTCAACATAATGAACTATACGCAGTAAACGAAATTTTAAAATTATTTAAAATGAATGAATGAAACGAAAATGATAAACACGAAACATACATCGTGTATGAAATGTATCAAAAATATGCAGTCTATGAAATTTATGACACAAATGAAGTGAAGAACATCTACATCTTGCAATAAAATGAATAAAATCGTCAAATATCGCGTATACTATATATTTGGCAATCTTATTATCATATACATTCTTTATATCTTTTTACGTATGTATATTCAATTGTGACCAATATCCGATTACCTTTTTGCCTCCATTTTTTAGCAGTTGATAATCGAATAAAATTTTCTCCCCTATTCTCGTTGTCAAGTTTCTTATGCGTACTTTATTGAAACTGCTTTCATCTTTGTCCATCTTTACAATGATTGATCCATTTATATAATTATCGATGCGCTAATGAAGATAAGGGATGATACGAACGACATAATGGTACAATAATATATAATGTGTAACATCCTATAACGCACAATATTGAACAATTAATAAGGATTAAACCGGTGTGCTAACTTAATTCTCTTGCAAACCATAATTATGTATACAAATGATGTAACGCATGTGATGCATATTCTTTACAATATGAGCGAAGGCTTAGGGGGTATATATGGATAAATGTCAAGTACGACCATACATCATCATACGCGAAGCGCACATGACCTTTTTCTTTCAAGAAAGTTATGTTCAAGCTCTGTCCCGCAGCCGCGGAGAGGAATATTCGAAATTATTATACGACGAAAAATATGTAAGAAGATAAATATCCTGAGCGGAATTACATGAAGGGGCATAAAAGCATGCGAAACGCCCGGTATAACTTGTGTTGGTACCGCGAAGAATTTCCGATAATGGAACTACCACCGTTCTTTCTCTCTCTCTCTCTCTCTCTCTCTCTCTCTCTCTCTCTCTCTCACTCTCTCTTCAAAGCCGCACCGATGACACAATGAAATTTTGATTGATCGTATCACTATACGGGGGCGCAAAACGGGGTCGAGTCGCGCTTTCATAGTGCTCTTGAAGTTTCGTGAAATTTATCACTCGTTAATAATCACCAACCCATTAACGGTTCACCCCATTTCGCATTTCTCCCGTGGACAATAAAATGTTTTCGCCGAGAACAAATAGCGATGAAACGAAATGAATAATTTGCGAATTAAACTTTTTGTCATCTAAAATTGAAATAGGCCGAAGAAAAGAAATTGTCGGAGATCATGGACTTTCAATCATTGGCAGTAATATAATAATCATTTAAACTAATAGAAATGATAAATGTACAGGGTGTCTTGTATGATTCGTGAAAAACAAATTAATATATTTATATTATGCAAATATTTCACTGTAAGTTTCGAATTCATAGTCGATTCTTCAGTTTTAAGCCAGTCAACGACAATGTATAACAATTATGCAGTATTAATGTGCAGAAATAACTGTGATATATTTATTACGTAATTGTATATTTGTTCTGCATAATTTCTTTCTTAAACAACTGTTTTCCAGACAACACAATTTTACGGAGAATACAATTTTCCGAAACCTGGTGGAATACATTGAAAATTTGAATGAGATGTAATTGAAATAAAGTTGATTTAAAATTCGAAATTCCTCCAGGTGATGCCTGGAAGAAGTTTGTGTGTTTTAGAGAAAATTTTGGCAAAATTATTCAACATTTCTAAAAAATGATTGAATTCCGATAATTTTTCAAAAACAGTTTAGTGATTCTTTATGAACTTTCAGTACAAACTTTAATTACTTCTTAATACATTCTTTTAAGTGTAGAAAAGTCCTACCTCAAAAATTTTTCAAATGTAACATTTATTCTAAAATCCACCTATTCAGTCTTTCAAATAATGAGAAAAAAAATGTTATTTTTGAATTTTACAAATAAAGTTAATCGCAATTTTGTAAGCTTTAAACTACAATTTCCTTTGTTTTTCTTATTTCTAAGATCAAAAAGCAGGAAATCAGATTTAAAAGTTTTCTGAAGTAGGACATTTACAATTTCCGCAACGTTACTGAAACTTCTCTGCGACCAAATGTTGAGCGGATATCAATAATTAAGATCAAAAATATTAATTTGATCAGAAATTGGTTAGCAAGTAAATTACGTTGGTATACTTCTTCTTAATTTATCGTAATTCACAAATGACTTGCAAAATCATGCTCGCTGCTCGTAAGCCCATAATATAGTTAAGAAAAAATCGATTGAAAAAGAAACTGAAGCTCGATATGTCAATTGCGAAAAATTAAAAATCATCTTGTAGCCACCTGGCGGCTATGCAAGTTACCATATTAAAAGTCGTTGGCTACTAGTGGAATAAGGCTCAAAAAGTTTCAATTTAAAAATGTAAAAAATTACCTTAATTATAACAGACTTCTATAAAGTAGTCATACGTATTCCGATGTACGGAAATAAAAAGCGAAGAAAAAAAATAAATAATGACAAACGTGACAATAACGCGAGGAAAAAAATTAAAGGAAGTATATAGCCGACAGGTTTGAAAATCACGAAATTAAGTGAACATGAATAAAAAGTGACAAGGCGATTACATATATTGTCGCCGTTATATACATGCAAAAATTAGATAATTCCAATAATTAGCATAATAAACATCACAGAATGATAAGTGCCTAATTAAATGTACTTCCTGCGAAATTTCCTAAAGGAACGCGAGTAATTGTCGGTACCCCCCTTTGATTATATATATTTAACGCGATTTATATATACATTTTCGGAAATTATATTATATTTCCATCCTCGAGTCATACACAAACGGTCAATATAGTTATTGTCAACAATAACCAAACAATGTACGAAATGCGTCAGCCGGAAATATAAAAGACAATTGTCCGGAAAAACTGAGAGAAAAAAGTTTAATTAAGGCGGGCCCTTACGAACATGATATTATGGCACATGTGTCTTATGTGCGTATATAACGGCGAGTAAAGCCTAACGGCGGCGATAAGCCGAAACTTTATCGCGGCGATAAATTATTTTGCCTGCCCGTATAAAGCTCGTAAGTTATTTTACATTACAATCTATAAAGAAAGCTGAGAATACATTTTACACAGGAAAATTCTTGTAAGACTTTTCCTCGGTGGGACAAGATTAAGAATCGGGGTCAAATTCGTTTTTCATTCGGGATTTTTCAAAATTGATCATATTCTTCATCATCATGAATTTTACACGTCAACCATGTAAATGGTAAAACGAAAACAATTATTTTTTCAATATTTTTGTTTTTTTGTTTCGAACATTATTTTTACTTTGAAGGACGTCCATTTTTTCTAATCTATAAAAATGTATTTCAATAATATATAATGAATTAAATTATTTTTTCACTGAATCACGGTAAATTTCAAGAAAACAATGGTACAGAATTAAAATCCGTTTGGTATTAATACAAAAATCCAAAAACATCTCGAAAAATTATGTAAAAATTTACTCTTACTATTCTTAAATGATTCTAAGCCATTTATCATCTATAAACCTTTATCTAAAATTGATCATTCTCGATCAAAAGTCAGAAATATATAAAATGATCAAAACTAGATATAATTTTGTAACAATATGTTATACCAAAGCGTTCTTGAATGTTATCCAAAGATTCAGATATTTAATTGTTGCTATATACCTATACTACATTATTTCTTCATATATATACTGTATATTCTTATATAATATATAAACTATAAATGTTGTTTCCATTTTAAAATATGATTTAAACATATTTTAGTCAATACTTTTTTTCTGCCAATGTAATGTATGTCTTCTTAATAAAAAGAAAATGTTACTAAATCGAAATTGTCCAATTTTACAGGTAAAACATGGTTTAGTGTAGTCTATAAAGTGTATGTAAATTTTTTCAGAATATTTTGAGACCTTTTTTGGATTTTTTTTTTTGGATTCGATCATTTTTGAATTTGAAATCAATGCTATCTATGGTATGTTAAAATTTCCAAAAAAATTTGTCTTTGTATATGTGTATATATATATATATATATATATATATATATATATATATATGAAGAGAATAATATATGCATATATAAATATTTTGAAAAAAAATGTATATATAAATGTGCGCGTGTTGTGTAGTGAAATCCACTGACACAAAAGAAACATTTTTTTTCCAAAGTACAAAAAGTTATCCTTGAACTTTGAAATTAATATGTATTCGTATATATAATTCACACTCGTGCATGGTTTTTACTCAAGGTCGTTATATTAAGGGGGGGACTCAATACTCAATATACTCAATTTCTATATCTTTACAGAAACTGGAATCTGTATAATACATTTAATGCATCAGATTTGGATGGGACTCGGTATTTGGAGGCCTTTGAGGTTGATCATGAATCACAAGTCAAAATGTAGATATTCAAAATGGCGTATTTAAAATTTGCATGATTTTGGTGAAACAACATGGATGAAACACACATATATATATATATAATAATAATAATAATAATAATAATAATAATAATAATTTATTTACTTATATATATATATATATATATATACATGCACAGATACACACACACACACACATATATATGTATGTTGTCCATCTATATATGTATTTTACTCAAATCATATGAATTTTAAATACGCCATCTTGAATATCTATATTTTGACTTGTGATTTATATTATATTTGTACATATATGATAGATGTTATATATAACACATCTCAGCATCTCTCGCCTACGAGAGTCGACATTCGAATGGAACCCAAGTGCATGAGGTGTTTCTCAATGCGTCCATATAGAAAGGCTTTCTCCCTCTCTTTACGCATCAATTTCTCTCCCTCTTTATATATATAGCCGCTATATTCGGGGGACGGATTCTTTCTCTTTTCACTATATATATATGTATGTGTGTGTGTAATAATAATACTCCTTCCTGCCCGCGGTTAAAAAGCGAACGATCGGCGGCGGCGGCGGCGCCTCCGCGAAAAGTGACCCAACCACTTTTACTCTCGTCGGGCGCGGGCAAGCCGCACTTTCGTTGGCAATGATACTAGTTACGTTACGTCGCTTGTTATGTTAGTGGGTTACGAGAGTGAGCGAGAGTCCTCTCTCGTAAGAGAGTGAAGTAAGTCGTCGGCGCTCTCTCCTCATCTCCGGTCTGTTCGATTATATTGCGCACTTTCGCTCCGGCGGCGGCGTATATTATAACATAGCTACGGGCAATTTCTCCGGCCTCGAAAGACCGGGGTCTCCTGGCCGCCTTTTTATATATGCATATATACATACATACACACACACACACACACACAAATATATATATATACAGGGGAAAACTACATGTAAAATATATGATATTTTTGAAAATATGTCATTATGTATACAATTATATGTATGTATATATATATATATATATATATATATATACATATATATATATATATGTATATTTGTATATATATTTGTGTATATATGTACACTAAAAAAAAATTTGTTATTTTCAAGTAAATACTTACTTGAATTAAGAAAAGATTTTCTTGAATTAAGTAAGATTTACTAAAAAGAAGGAAACATTTTCTTCATTCAAGTAAATATTTACTTGAAAATAATAATTTTTTTTCAGTGTATATATATATACAGGGTGTCTCAGAACTGGAGGAAATACATTCAGGAGGCGATTCTTCGTGAAATTTGAAATCAAAAAGTCCTTTACCAAAATTCGATCCGACGCATATAGAATTTGAATGGCGAGCAATTGAAGTTTA
>JAPYZR010008069.1:0-12553 GCA_030522945.1 Trichopria nigra | reverse complement strand
ACCCTTCCAGAGCCCAAACTTTGAAAAAAAGTTTCAATCTTTTTTTATTTATATTTTTATTGTTGAAAAGCTCTGTCGGTAACTATTCTACTTTAGAACGACCTTAAGCGTTATTTTAAATTTCAAAATCGAACACGTCGGTAAAAGGACTTATTCTAAAATTGAAAATAAATGATAGTCTATACGGATCTATCGAAATTTTCCATCTAGAATTCGAGAATTTAAATTTTCTCTGTATTCATATAAAATGTGTTCTTTCATCCTAAAATAGATCGTTCTCATTGAACGGATTTATTGTCATTCAAAAATGAATGTCCGGAAATAATAAAACTAACGGAATCTAACCTAAAAATCTACATTTTAAAGGATGATGCATTTAGTGTCCCAAAATAATCGTACCCCTGCTAATCAGTGGAGCTGTCACTGGGTTTCCCTATACGTCTAATGCATGTCAAAACGAAATTAAAAAATGTCAGGATTGTGACGCCACAAGTGGAATACCTATTATAGAGGCGCCACGACACTACCTTGATCTTAACCTCAAAAGTGACACATTCCAAGCCCTATGGGGAATTCCGTCGGTATCACAATTGTCCGTATGCCAATTGATGTACAATTGAAAACAAAATTTACTATTTTGATTATTTTAATAAACTGCGATGATTTGAAATGGAATTTTTTTGTAATTTTCCGGAATGTCCTGGGATCGAGAACGCGCGCAACCACGAGATTCCCCACGATCCATCAAGGAGGAAGAGCTTGCCGAAGATCATGAGAAACGGATTTCTTTAGGATTCTAGGCCAGCGTCCCGGCCTCTCGCGGTCAGGAAGGCCGCCAGAGTGGTGGCGACCCCGTTACTCGAAAACCCGTTATGCAGCGGCGGCGGGCGTCTCCGAGATCGAGAGCAGGCCCGTGACAAGCGAATCCGGGGCCCCCACCACCCGATGCATTTTCCATAGAAGAAAGTATTTGCACGTTGAAGAAAGTGAATCTTTTTCGATCTCGTGCACACTCGTCCCGTTTTTCTCGCGGAAGATCGATATTCGCATTTTTTTTTGCGCGGTTGCGGAATATTGACATAATAGCTTACGACTGAGAATGGACGATTTAGTTAGTGAGAAGAAGGAAGTCGGGAACGGTTTATGGCGTTGGTAATGTATATAGTGATTACTGTACAAGTTTTCAATTATAATTGAATTTAGTCGAATTACGATTAATCAAAAATTGCACAAGATTGCACAGAGAAAATTTTGAATGAAAATGATAAAATAATATATTGCAACATCCTTTTTTAATATACGTATATATACGACATGATTTCTTGTATGTATAATGATTTTCTACACTGAAAAAAAAATTTGGTATTTTCAAGTAAATAATTTACTTGAATTAAGAAAATGTTTCTTTCTTTTTAGTAAATCTTACTTAATTCAAGAAAATCTTTTCTTAATTCAAGTAAATCTTCTCTTAATTCAAGAAAATCTCTTAATTCAAGTAAATATTTACTTGAAAATAACAAATTTTTGTACAGTGTATTATTAACTAAATTATTATTGTATTAAATTTTTCCAAAATATATATTTGTCTCGTCGAAGGTAATCTCGTCACGAATACGTCTCCATCTCGAAAACACGACGAGACCACTATCATGATTAACATTGTGATCTTGGAAAGCTCTTGGAGATTATTCATCAAAGGTTTCTTAATAGAAATAATCCTGCAAAAAAATATTTTAAAATATGAACGTCTAGAGATTAGCGGCAAAATTCATGACTGACAATTGTCAAGTATACGTTGCGTGAAATAATCCAAGAAAACTAGATATATCCTGAATTGAAACGGAGATGACGAGGCGATCTCCATTCCCTCGAATGCTTGCGACTTTTCCAGCCCACGTGTTTACGTATGCGTCTGCCGTAGTATAGGCAGTCACATCGTAGGAACGCGACGTTTTCCTGACAGTTCTTATAATTCCTATTTATAAATCCCACATATAAATTTCGTCGCGCGAATAACATTTGAATATATTTGACGGTGAAAATAATACGACGTCAAATGAAAAGCTGATGCCTGTGACGGGAATACCAAGTAACAGTTATAAGCTTTCCCAATTCCTATTCGAGCACAAGAGAAATTAGTATAGCATTAAAAAAAGAGTAACGTTCGAGAACTTTCGGTATTAGAATGCTATACTTTATCAGAATAAAGATAAGATTTAGTAATTGAGAATGGATTGAATTGGATTGAGAAGACCAGTACTGATCAATCCGATTTGAAATTTTAAACCATTACAGTAAAAAAAAAGATTGAACGTTCAAAATTTTAATTCCGGATGAAAAGAATAAAAAAGGATTCATTTTCTTAATAACGAACACATCGAAAATGAATTGGAATGGATAAAAATGTATTCGTTTCGTCTTTTGAAATTCTTAATATGTCAATAAAACGCAAAATCAAAATAATAAAATCTAATAATTTATAAAGTAGAAATAAAAATCTCAATCATTTTGAAAACATTTGAATCAAAAAATGAGAGATTACAAAATTTTTTAAATGTAGACAATAACATTCAAATTCATTTAAATCGAAAAATAATATACATACCTAAAATTAAGGGAAAAATATATCATTCAGATGAATTGAAATGTATTGAAATACATTAAATTATGAATTCATTTAATTTAATTTTCGATTATTGCGCTAGGTAAAAAAAATTAAATAAAATGAAGAAGAACGAGAAATGGAATTAAAATTCGCAGAGAAACAATTATATTTGACATTGCAATGAATATTTTCCTATACTTCCAAATCGCGATGAATCTCATTCTTTCGCATTTAATCATTTTTCGTTTTTTGAATTTTGTGGAGATGCTGCTTGTATCAAAACTTGAATTAATGTGGAAGTTCCTATAATCAATAGGCATTACCAAGAAAATCGAAAAAGATTGAAACGAATTCGGCAGAGTAAAAAAGAATTGAATTCAATTATTTTCAGATTAATATGTGTCGAAAAGTATAAAATTTAATGGATATGCATTCAATTTGGATACAAATTTATGATGTAAATTTCGAATGCTTTTCAAATTCAAAAATAATTTACCTCAAATATGATGGCATTTAAAAGTATTGAAAAGCATAGATTTCAATTTATATATATTATTCGTCCAATGAATTTGGAATGTATTTGTGAATTGGGTTATTTTTTTTTTTTTTTTTATATTTGTTTATAACTGAATACGTGTTCGACTCTGCCCCTCTATATTCCATGGAGTGAAATTTCACTCTTAAAGAGTGAAAATTGGGCCACCCTTCAAATAGTGAACCTTCACTATTCAAGAGTGATATTTCACACTTTTTGGAGTGAAATTTCACTCTACATTAGATCGAGCAGAATAATTTACACTCCAAACATAGTGAAATGTCACTCTTAAAGAGTGAAAATTCACTCCTTGTCAAGAGCAACTTAATTGTCACTCTTTATGGAGTGAAGTTTCACCTCATCAGAATGAATTTAAATTTGCCCTTTATTGAGGGAAATCGATGCATATTTACCATCTACATAAATCATGAATGCCTTAACTTAAGATTGTCTCAAGTTATTTAAATTTAAATATTTCAACGAATTGGAAGACCCAAGTTCAATCCGAAATTGGGAATATAAATGTTAATTTAGTTTTTTCGAGGTAGATTACAACATTGTAAAAAATCGTCCAAAATCTTCCTGCCATTATAAACGGAAATATTCTGAAAAACGATAGGAAAAACATTTTGCCATGTAAAATCAGACTTTTTTTCGAAAATTATAGAACTTTCGTGATAACATTGATAACATGTCGAAAAAATTGGAAACTCTTCCACAAATTATGACATTGTTCTTAATCAATTCCGACAATTCCGAAAAAGCAAAATTGGGTTTAATTTTGGTATTATGTCGAATATTGGAAATGTGTCCTCCCTTTGTTGCAAATATACACATTTTCGATTTTTGATATTAGTTTGTACGAATAATAAGAAAATATATTTTTTATGAAATATAGAATCATTTTAATTCTTTGAATAGCCCATATACGTTATGTGGAAGAAAGTTGACGTTATCATTGTATGTAACGGACATTAGAAATATCACCAAGGACATTGAACACGAAAAGAATAACGCCTATATAGAGGTGACTATATGCGACTAACGCATGTAATGCATTGGCTACTCATTATTTCCCAGATGTCATGAAAACGCCTCTTCCTATATCAAGAGACTGCAAGTGTCGTTACCGTGCTATTTCCAGACATCGGTGTCTCAAACTGATATAAAAATAAATGATTCACCTCTGTGAGTGTCTTTTTAAAAGCTGATAGGGACTGAACGACTCAATGATTGGATTATCAAGAATCCACGCACGAGATGAGTGGCTTCACATTTTTAGCATTTTCAGATTCAATTCTAAGTGTCAACTAGAAAATACATCAAATCGTGCAATTATCGTTTCATTCAACGATGAATATATATTTTGATGCCGCTATAATGAGATGTCGATACCACTTTTAATTAAAACGTTCCGATACTGTTATCAAGCAATTGTGATTATAATAATGTTTTCTTTTCTTTTTTTTTAATTATTACATAATTTTCTTTTTTCTTCTGTGAAATTTCGTCAATGTTGCATTTGTATCGTCCATATACCACATTTCAACTGAATCAATTGTTTGAAAAGCAATTGTTCAAGAAAATGTTTTGATAATTTTCAGATGATTTCAAGATAATTTCAAGAGAGAAAATGTTTGAAAAAAGTAAGAAATATTTATATACTGGAGATTTAGTCCCTGAAACGTACCGTGCAGAAAAGTGTAATCACAGTGGAAATATTGTTATGCTTTCCTCCTCAACTGATTAAACCTACAGAACTTGACGTTATGAAAATTGCCATTTACGCACGGAAATGTGAATCATTGTCAATCACATAAAATATTAGTAATAGGATTAATGCAGCTATAATAAGAGTTTGACAATCCGACGTGACAGGAAAGAAGTTTCGTACAATACAAAATGCTGATTAAATGCTCAGATGATAATGTAATCTTGTCGCACAAATTACGGCAAATTTTTTTCGAAATATTCTTTATGCAAAATAACTGAAACACACGCGTGTACATTTATACGTGCGTCATAAAACTTGACAAACCCTAGATAGTTTTCGTTATCTACGTATATTGTACAAAATAGCATATAATACGCTCGTAATTCCTTGAAATGAAAATTGAGCTACTCTTAATATAATATAAATGTGAATTTTTCATATATTTCGAGTTTAAAATTCCACTTTTTAAAATCTGATCCGACGACAAAAATTTTTCCTATTATTTTTGAATAAAAACAGATGATTAATGAGTAATGGAAATTTCGAAAAGTGCACATATGCATTTATGTACATAAATATATGTATAATATTAGATTAACTACTATATGTCATTGGTAAATACGGAAATGCACCTACTTATTATAAAATTGAAAAAATACAAGAATGATTTACGGATTTGACCCTAAATAGGTGGCCTTGATATTGATACCGAATGGAACGCGACCCAATTTGTTGAAATCTCAATCAAACGTATGGTTATTTCCTCCGACGATCGAATGCTTAGAAAGTAGTACGTAAACGGTAATTATGCTTGCGTCAGCAAACATTTCAATTCGTAAATATACGCGTACTTGCTCGAGCACTGCAACTATCACTGGAAAAAGTAAGTACTTTCTTCAATTTACCAATAAATATAAAATTCATGATCGCGTGAAAGCTGATATACACGTGCGAACTCATACATACATACATATGTGTACAAAAAAATATTGTACAATATTAATATATTATCTACGTTTTGTTTTGTTTTTTTTTATTTTTTTTTATTTTTTTTTTTATTTTATTTTTTTTTTATATTTATATTTATTTTATTATTCTTTATTTATTTTTTTTTATAATTTATAATTTATTATTATATTATATTTATATTAAATTAATATTTCTACGTATGTTTTTTTTATAATTTTCGTTTACTTTAATAATTCTTTGAATTCTATTATTATTTGAATATATACTTATATATATTTTACAAGGAAAATTATATAGTAAACCATCATGTATGCAATTAAAAGTTCTGGTCAGTTCTTGGATAGTATTTGGGTAATCCTGTTGATTAAAACAGGTTGATGTCTGATTCATGTTGCAACATCTTCGTTATTGTCAAATGCAACCATCCTGCCTCTTAGATTTAGTATACAATATCTATATATACGAAAATTTGTTTACATATAGATAACAAAACGGAGTTTCGACCATACATTTCACTAAAATAGATTACTACCAAGATATGCCTTTATAAGAAAACTTTTGACAAGAAATATAGTTAGACTGTAAACCAGATTGGAAATGCTAAAGCTCGCCATTTGTTGATAACAAGAAAGTCATAATCATCATCATCATCATAAATTTTATTATTATTATTCTTTAATTATCATTATTATCATTAAATTAAAAACACTAATCTAAATAAAACCTAAATTCTCATTCTAATCCTGATTTCATAAATAAATTTTGAGTTGTCTTAATTCCGGTTCAAATATGATAAAATTATTTTACATATTTTTATAATACAATTTCAATCGTTAAGGTCAAGTAACATTGAAGAATCTTTCTATTAGATAAGAAACTGACAGAATTGTTTTTTCTTTTGGTATATTTATCTGAAATAATCCTATTCTTATATATAGCGTTTTACATTTAATTAATTAATTTATTACTTATTTGTTTTAATCATAATCCTTTTTTTTACAACATGTAATAGAAAAACATGTTGATAAACATATTTTTATTAAGCTGTTGATAGTTATGTAAATCATTCATGGTTTTAATTTGCAAGGATCAAATTTCGTAAGAATGACAAAAAGGAAAAAAATTTTAAAAACAACAATACTGCGTGCAGACGTAAAATTGTTTGTTGAAATAATCGTAAAATATTGGGTAATTTTTGAAATTATAACGACTGCGATACATTTCTCATTTATGACTATTTCGTTTTTCCATTTTATTATTCTCACAGTAGAAATTTTCTAAAATTGTTTATATTGAAGAATGTGACATTAAGAAACAATTTTTTTCGTTGTCTGTCATTTTTCGGTTAAAATGTTTAAAATGGGTATTAATAATATTGTACAAACGATTACTAATAGAGTGCTAAATTTCCTAATGTAAATTAAAGTACGATCTTAAGTCACACGATCCAAAATGAAGGAGGTAGGCCGAGCTATTATTTGTACCGTAATTCGTAGTTCGAGAAGTTCAAGCACGAATGAAATTTATCCATTCTGGCACAACACTACGAACTGACATTAATAATTTCGCGTAATTGGGACATTAGAAATGAATATACTTAGAGGACAATTTAATAATTCTAATTGAAAAAGTCACCTACGCATGACAAAAGACTTAAGTTTTAGTCGCCTTATCTCAGACCTTGATGTGCATTGTTGTTTCTTATCTGCAGAGTTTTATCATTTCACCTTACAAAAGCATTGTGACTATATCACAGCAGGCAATTTGTGATTTTTTTTTTTTGACAACTATTTATAATTAAATTTTGTCTATAATGTCATTTTCTTAATTAAATAATTAATGAATGTTTACGTAAGCTACAATGTACATAGTATATCATAATAAATGTATATGCAAGCGATTTTTAAAAATTCGAGTTTCGTCACGGTTCAAGGGTAAGGTTCATGTGAGTATTGAAATAGTTTCAGCGTAAACGGTTTAAAATTTAAAAACGAATTAATTGGATAAATTTGGTATTTTACTTTTTACTAAACAAATTTATTCATATTCAATTCTGAACTTTGAATTTATTGCTGAATTTATAGTTATCTAAATGAAATAAGCAGATTTATGTTGGAGTGCAGCTTGAATTTCAAGAGAATATTTGGTGTTTATTATTTAAAACAAATAATTAATGAAAAATATTTTTTAAAATGTTAAAAAAAAAAATAAAAAAAAAAAAAAAAAAAAAAAAAAAAAATTGATAATAAAGAAAAAAAAAAAAAAAATTAAAATAGAAAAAAAAAAAAAAAAAAAAAAAAAAAAAAAAAAAAAACCGAGAAAATGAACTGAACGAATTGAAATGAAAAAAAAAGTATTAGAATGAATAAACATTATTTTCCGGCACGGTCTTGTCCATTATTCTACTTTCTGTATTGGCAAAATTACATGAAAAGCTATTGATAAATAGAAAAAATCTATACAAAAATGAAATATCATTCCTAACCACCAATTTGGATTACTCATAAAATCATCGAAGCTGTGGAACATAAAAAGTATTATAATGAAATTGCGATTGCATCATTTCTTGACCGCTCTACTTTTGAATATAAATATATATAATAAGTATTGGAATACGGTCGATCGACAGAGATATTACAAACTGACGTTTCGGCTAATATAGTAGCCCATTTTAGTGGGTACATTACGTGGCAAGTGCATATCTGGATGAAACGTAATCATCAGTATTATGGAATGTTTTCAGGCTAAATGCATGAGGAACATCACGAGTGCATCCTGGTTAGTGCCTAATGACGTCATTTGGAAAGACTTGGGCATCAAAACGGTAAAAGAGGAAATCAAAATGGTATAGGATTAAGGCTGAAGAAAAATAAAATTATCTCTTTCCCAACCGGCACCAAATGTCTGTAACATTTTTGGAACGTTTCAGAAATGTTTTATAAACATCGCAGACATGAAACGTTTCAAAAACGTTACAAACATTTGGTACCGGTTGGGTTTATTATTTTATTTTTTTTTCTATTAACTATTCTCTCGAGTCTCTGTACGAACTTGCACTTATTGATTATATCTTACGTAAATGAGTGATCTCCATTGGGAGAGTTACTCGCGTATCATATTATAATGTATAAAATTTAGAAGAACAGAAATTAAGTTTTTAGTCGACTTCTAGTGAGTTTGAACACAAATTTCCAAGGAATTAATTTGGAGTATTTGTAGAAGCTGTTACTTGTCTCTGCTTAGCCAGGTAAATTATTAAGTGGTAAGCTTTCAGGAAATTACCCGAATCGAACGCGCAATGAGCTTAAAGGAAACATTTAGTTATATGTGCTTTAATTAATACTTTTTAGATTAGGTAATGATATTATCGATGGGATCCTGGGCACAAAAGTCGTTCTGCACTAGTTCACTTTTTTGTCAACCATGTAAGAGTAGTCCAAATTTTTGTTGACTTCTCTATTCAATGTCTATAAGCTTTTCTAATATCAAAGAAAAGTTTTGTAAAATGTTATTTTTTAACGAACAAATAGTCATCATTTGAATTCCATTTTTCAACTTCAAATTTAATTTGTATCCATTATTTTCTTCGTGTTGTGCGTGTACGGTATCCACAAGTGATCGCTCGGAAATTTTGTCGTTACATAATTTGAGAAATGGCTGACCGTTGCTTCCTTAAATGTTCCCTAAGGTAAATTTAGAGTTGTTAACAGCACCGGCGATGAACTGAAACATTGTCGTACACGAAGCCACGTTTCGAACCCGTAATTTTGAACTCGTCGAATCTGATCTTCCTATATATATATATATGTGTTTCGATGTATGTGTGCGCGTATATACACGTATAGCTTTGCAAGTCGCACGATTCGTAGCGATATTTGCGTACGCGAATAAAACGAGCGCTAACGTCTCGACGAGCTTGGCTCGCCTAAGATTTTATTCTCTTCTTATCGTCTACTAGTCGCCATTCGTGTTCTCGAGTTACAGTCAATAGACATGTTCCTGTATTGTTTTTAATCGACAAGAAGTGGTGATAGTTCACATTTTTTACATTAACTTATGCGTTGAAAATATATGTATACTATGACTTTTTTTTTTTCGTAAAACATTTTGGAAAGTTCAATCAAAGTAATTGATATTTCGAGAACAGATTTTCACTGTACACGCTGTTGATTGTTAATATGACAAAAAAAATGTAAAATTTAAGTAAAAATTAATTGTTTATTATTATTTAATTTCTATTTAGACAAATAACAAAATTCATTGCGAAGTGACCAAGTTATGCCTTTTCAGCACGGGCAGGTCGTTTGAAGTCCGATTGTGCATATCTGATTCAAAAGTAGACCAAACACATGACTCGAACGTTAGTGAATTTTAGCATTTGTTAAAAAAAAAACAAAAAGGAAAAAGGCGCCCTTATAATACAGACATGATATTGAAATACATTTCAAATTTTATTAAAACTTTACAAAAATTATTTTTCATTGTTGTATTGCAGAACGATATTAGATTTTTATTAATTACTACTTTCGTCAATTATAAGATTAATGATCGAAGTACTACTGTAATTTAGCGTGAAGTGTTGTTTATTCATTTCTTTTATATTTTTCTATTTTTTTGTTGTTGTTATATCAAATATTATTCCAACTTCACGAATAGTTATGAAAGAATCGTAGTATCAAGAAATAAAATATTAATTATTGTTACACTGTAACAAATTCATGGTGATTTTTTGGCACGTGAAATGTATGCTTGAACGCGATTTCATTAATAGTTCCAAAAAATCTTAATTACAAAATAGAGAAGATGAATTATAATTTTTATAACAGTTGATCAATTTTCTTGTAACGAACCACGTTTATCCCCAGCAATAGATTTCTGACTTTATTAATAGACTGACAGGAAATAAAAGCAATCCATTATTATTATTATTTTTATATGCGATTAAATAAGATTCATCGTAAATTTGAGAGATTCTTCTCTTAAATATCGAAAGTATGGCTAAATTAAACGTCGTAAAAACACTCAAAAAATTCTAAATCGAACAAAAAATGAAATAATGTGTTCATTAAAATATCTACACTCGTCGCTAGTGTCCATTTCGAATATAATTAACATAAATATTTTTTATATA
Organism: Trichopria nigra; assembly: GCA_030522945.1. Classification (NCBI taxonomy): domain Eukaryota; kingdom Metazoa; phylum Arthropoda; class Insecta; order Hymenoptera; family Diapriidae; genus Trichopria; species Trichopria nigra. Next base: position 1,599 of record JAPYZR010008069.1, on the reverse strand, counting down.
AATGGAAATAAGAAATGTGTTTGATCGAATTGCACACTCATTTTTATATTTTTATTTATAGAAAAGATTGTAAAAATTATTGAAATAACAAAAATATAAACAAAATAAAAATATATAAAAATATAAGAACAAAACTAAGAACAAAACTAAAAACAAAGTACTAAAAGCAGAGCATTTTTAAAAAGTTTGATAAAATATGAAATAAATAAATATTTTTTCCGTTTGTAATAATCATAATTTGTATATGATTCAATCGTAAAATACATTGCAGCATGACGAATAATATTTTTATTGAGAATATCAAATTTTTACCTCTCGATAGCGTAAGGTAAAGGATACAATGTAAAGGAGAAAATGATAAATGGAGTATTAATTAATTCATTAATTATATTATTCCATAATAGATAAAAAAAGTTCTAGATCAAAGTATATTAAATTTAGAAACTTTTACATTATTTAATATTTTTAGAAAAATAAAGTACCTTTACAACTTCGTTATAAACTTAACAGTCTGTTAAATTATTGGTCACTTCAATATCTTGAAATTAAATTAATGATTCATATGCTTATTCTTTTTCAACGTATCACGTAATATACCAACACAAATTTTCAATAATATCTATATAGTACACTATATAGTGACACTTTTATCCTCGATTATCTTCACGTTTTTCTGGTAATGAAGTCAATGGCCAAAGAACAAAACACAGATATGACTGATGGATTCTTTCAGCAAATTACGTTACTTTCAATGTAATGTAAGTTGACCGATGTCAGCCTCTGCTGAGATAACAGCGACAAACTAAGCTCGAGCCAATGTAACGTCTTAATTTATATTGGCAAGATTGACGCAAGATTATTAACCACCATCCGACTTAAAGGTCGCGTAAGTCAAGTAGGTTTCAGCAGGTAACCTGCATTTTAATGCAGATGGAAGAATGCCATTATCGAAGATCGTTGGAGAACTCTGACACGAGCAGGAAGGACCAATTTGCAATAACCATTCTAGACTGAAATATCGCAAATAGTCAGATTTGAGAATATGTGTAAGACCGCTCGAACTAGCCAATAACTATAAGAAAATTTAAATGGAAATCAAATTTAAGTTTTTCACCTATAACAAGTTCTTGGCTAATTTGAATCGGAATAAATCACCGCTAACTACGCAATCACAGTTTACGTACGTATTTCATAATTGTCTATAATCTCCATGCAAATGAACAATTGATATTATACGTTATACTATTCAATTAATCTTCGTGTCTTCGAGATCTTGAACGTTACATAAATGAAAGCTATCTATTGATTGTTAATCTCTATTAGACGAATGTTTTTGGCGTATCCCAGGTGCGTTATGAAGTTCAGGTTGTGATTAATTAATAAATGAATATTTAGTATTAGTTTTCAGTTGCTCTGGTAGAAATTCTGCCCAGTTTTATTGGATACAGCCCACTTTCTGGCTAAGTTAAGTGGTTTAAAACTAGTTTGTGGGCATTTTTGCTGTGTACAGCAAAAATGCCCACAAACTAGACAATAACTAGACACAAATAAGCAAACTAGTTTTTTGTTACAAAACTATCTAAATATTGCACAAAATTA
>JAPYZR010008067.1:0-16296 GCA_030522945.1 Trichopria nigra | reverse complement strand
CCTAAATTTAGTGCATTAAATTGACCTTATAAACATCTATTATATTCGCTTTTCTTGTTGGTCCATATATGGACCAGTCCCGGAGCGAAAAGGTTAAGGGTGAAATTGAGCTAGTCTTGGAAAGAGTAAATTTTCACTATTTAAGGGTGACATTTCACACTTTTTGGAGGGAAATTTCACTCTTCATTGGAGTGAATCGAAGAATTTACACTCCAAACAGGATTGGCTCAATTATCACTCTTTGTATTGTGAAATTTCACTCCAAGAAATTTAGAGAGTAGCTCAGGAATGAACGTAGACATTCAAAATACGCGTGGTCTGTATAGTTATAAATTGGCTCAACATAGATCTGATTATTTCTTGGGATATATCCCATGGTATTAATTTATTGAAGAAAATGATGAATAAGTACTCCAAATACTCGTAATTATATATATCGAATGAAACGATCGAAAAGAATGAAAAAACCTTAAAAAATCTTATATCTCGCTTCATTTATGGAATGAAATGTATTATGGGAATTATGAACAAAATTATGAATAAGTCATCGGGTTTTTAAAATTGACCAATCGGAACTCGAGATATCTCCGATTCTCTGATCTCCAATCTGGAGCAAATATTTATGTTTCAGAACATAATGCACCTGTATATATATATATATATATATATATATATATATATATATATATGACAATCCTTTTGTCTTCTGTTGAAAGTGCAGTAAGAAATACAATTTTTATTTCGTATATAACGCTCATTAGAAAGTAATGTAAAATTCAGAGCTTCGTGTACACCAATAAATATAAAAAATGTCACTTTTACATATTACATCGATATTTTACAACGCGTGTAAGCCCTATCGACTAAACGTACACTGTATTTACAATTGATAGGTAACAAATTGCACATTATACATAATACATCACGCAGAAATGTCTCGCATATAATATAAATGCAATCAATATTAACTGTGGCTTGTTAATCATTTTCGCATCGTCGCATTTTTCGCTACATAAATGTATCGCATTTTTGCTCTATAAACGTCTGTCGATAAAATCTCGGATGTGTCAAATTAATTCCGAAATGGTTCGATGTTTACTTTTGACCTATATCGGGGGTGTATTTTTCCACTTCGAATCAAATTTCCGATAATAAACTATATAGTGTGAACTTGAGAAAGCTGAAATAAATAAATTATATGAAGTAAAATGTGCGATAAAATATCGATTGAATTACAAATTCATTTATTTATTTTTGATGTTAATTTATTAATTTTTTTAAAATTTATTTTTTTTTCTCTCTTTGAAAATTTATTTCTTAGAGAGAAATAATATTTTTAACCCTCTAAGTCTCTATACTTATTATAGGGAAAGATTTTTTAGATATCCGGTGCCTGTTAAAATTATACCTAACATTTTATAACTAATGTTATATCTGGTTTATTTCGGTTATTTTTATTTGTCTTTTAACTTTCACATATTTTCACTTTCACATATTTCTTTCGACTCGTCCATTTGTTCTTTTATTTTTATTTATTTACTTCACTTTATAATATTTTATTTCTTCGTCCATGTCTTCAATATTCTTCGAATCATTTAATTTCTTCATACTATCCAATTTTTTTGCTTTCGTCTATTTCCCTTCATTTCCTTCATTTTGATCACCATCTTCACGCTGTCTATTACTTTCCTTCCCACTCGTCTATTTTGTTTCTCCTTCCTTGTATTCCCCAGACATTCAAAAGCCTACATAATGGATAGCGATAACATCATAAGATAAACGAAACGATTGTATTCAAGCAAAACACGCGTTTTCGTAGCAAGTACCTCAAAGCAGTTTGCTTCTCTCATTCAGATCTTTACACGAGGATGCCAGAAATGCTTTCAAAGTCCATAAAAATTTAAATCCCTCTTGTTTAATACGCGCAAATAGCAGAATCAAATTTTAAAATATCGTACGCGCCTCCACTAAGTCAATTGATGCATTTCTTTTTACTTCATTAAGCTTAGATTATTGATAAGATAGGGAATAAGCCGTTGTAATTTTATATAATCGTTGCAATAAACGGGGAGATAACGCAAATGCATTTCTCGAAAAGCGTCTTAGCGGGGTACGAAAATGCGTTCTTTTGACAATTTCTTTGAAAAATACTAAGAACGACGAATGATAAAAACTCGAAATGTAAAGAAATATTAATTTTTGTTCGAATAATAACATTTTTTTTAAATTGTGTTCTAAGTATCAAATTAAAAAAAAAATAGATTTGAAATTTATTCGTTATTGTTATAATTTATTACGAATAAATACATTTAAAAGATCAGGTTTCAAACGAAAATTCATACAATTTTTCAGTAAAATTTCTATGACATTTTCCTTCCTATCTCGTTTTCTTATTAGTCTACTCTGTATTATATTTATTTTATACATATCATATATTATATTTTCTTCAATAATTATTAATAATAATAATTTGGGTCCAAAAATTCAGTGAAAAAATCAGAAATTATTTTCTTAAGGGGGTTCTAAAGTAAATCTGTTACCGACCTAACCTAAAGACAGTAAAAGTATAGATAAAAACGGATTAAAACATTTTTTCAAAATTCGGGCTTTGGAAGGGTGATTCTACACATCATGTGCAATCCCCAACAAAATATCGGCGACATTGTTTCCCAATTAATGGAGGAATATCCGAAATAAATTATTTTCTCTTACCAGCATCAGAAATAATTTATTTCGGATAATTCTCGTCTATAATTTTGAACAAATTTCAGCTATATTATTTCGTGGGTTGTACATGCTATGTGTAGAATCACCCTTCCAAAGTCCAAATTTTGAAAAACCGTTTCAATCACTTTTTATATTTATACTTTTATGATTGACAAACTCGGTCGGTAACTGTTCTACTTTCGAACAAGCCAAAAACGAGGATAGAAAAAACGACATATAGTTAATATTAATGTTAATGACAATATGTTATTATTTGTCTGTTTCAAACCATTCAGCATTTTAGAAATCATGTACACCGTCCATCAATATGTACGTATATTCATCAAAATTTTAACGAAAGAGTCATTAAAAATGGAAATTTAAGGAAAAATATTGGCAGTTCCCTTAATAATAAAAATGTGACCAAGTTTCAACAAATATTTCACAATATATCAATGTATCGCCGGATTTATATTATTTTCATCGCAATATTTATATTATTTTCATCGCAATTTCATGGGCGCACAATTAAAAATGTATGAATGAACGTTTTAGTCTCCTTAATACGCTTTAATACTCTTTAATGCATTTCAATACATTTTAATAATCACTTTAAAGAAGTGTGATTTTGGCGCCAAACATTTGAATGGTATAAATTACGAATGATCCTGAATGGTACGAATCATACGACTAATATTTTTTCTACACTTTTTTCTTACTGATATTTTCATGCAAACATCACATTAAAACTCTTCGAATGATACGTTAATGTTTTTAATGATAAGTTTGTAAAAAATGTATTTTTCGTACCTAGGGCGCAAAATTACATTTTTCTGTAAATATTATAGAAAATTGAATAAATAAACGAAAAAATAATTCAAACTTGCCACGTCAGAGATTGTGTAGAAATAAAATAAAAATAAACTTTTTCGTAAGTAATAATATCATGAAATAATAATTGGTCATTTGTATTTAATCATGTCATTATTACGTACAATATAGTTTCATTTTTTAATAAAAAAAATCACTAAAATTACATACGAATTTTGGCAAAATCTCTGACAAAACTCTTATTTAATTATTTTATTTATATTTACAAAGTTTCATGTAACATTTGCAGAAAAGATGTCATTTTGCACACTAGGTACAAAAAGTATTATTTTTTTTTTTGTTGACGATTTTTATTCTTGTTATAATTTTTCAAATGCCACTTATTCTTCGTCAACTCTGCGAAGTTCTCGGAGTAAATTTTCACTATTTTTCGAGCGTGAAATTTCACTCCAGAAATAGTTGGCAATTTAATCACTGTCTAAGAGTGAAAATTCACTACTTTTTCTAAGACTGGTTTAATTTTCATTCTTTAAGAGTGAAATTTCACTCCAAAAAATTTACAAAGTACGTTATACGAATAAGGACTATACTGTCCTGCACAAGTAACCAAATAACTAGATTGACCGCAAAGCCGGTATTTTGACAACTGCGCCACCCAAAATCTCGCACGTGTAAACTGCGCGTCGCGTCAGACCTTGATTATTATTCCGGTCTGCTTAGGCACAAACGGAATAACGATTCCCTTAATGGGCGAACGATATAGGTCGCAAATAGGCGTGTGTATAGCACATCTCGATCCTGCGTGCGGTTACAAGCTGCAGTGCGTTTCTGATGCTCGTGTTTGTGTGTGTGTGTGTGTGAACAAGCGAGCAAGAGATTATTTATCGCCCGATGAACGCCTACAGCAAACGAAGGAAACGGAATTATCGGAAATACTCCGCAGTATGCGTTTGTGTGTGTGTGTGTGTGTGTGTGTGTGTGTGTGTGTGTCTGTGCTCGTGTTTGGGCATGGTATGAATTATTGCGAATGTGTGTATAACGTCGGTATAGTAAATGTTTACAGACGCCAATTCCGCACACCTGCCGTGAAACGACTCCCTGTCTGCCTCTCGAGTTATTGTTCTATCAGTCGCATGCCGTACAATTAGCGATCCGCCGCCCCCGCTCGTATACGGAGCCGCTGAAACTTCTCGTCAACAATGATTCAGACAATGTCGGATGCGATGTAATGCCCGATTTATGATCGCGATAAGCGAGAGATCGCATTTATACTGACGTAAAACGCACGGACTCGCGTCCCTCGGATGACGATCGGGATCGTCGAGCGACACCACGTATACATTGTGTATTGTCTGTCAGCGGTGGATATGGATTTTATGTCTGATTAATAATTTCTCTTACATTGTGGCGATTCGAAACTGTATGTTACCCGCAAAAAAAAAAGAAAATGTCTATTTGTCGAATATAATTGATCGAGTGTGGATGGGAAAACCGCGTGGAAACATTGTTTTCGTTAATTTATGGATGTTGATGGATGGCTGGAACCGGGTCAGGTGAATTTTTCGGTTTGTTCCTTTATCAACTTTATGGTAAATTTTGAAATCACAAATCACGGTTACAACGAATACAACGATATTGTCTGAATCATTGTTGACGAGAAGTTTCACTCCAAGTACTTCTGAGTGTTTATTAAGTATAAGTAGCATTCGTCTACGTAGAAAATAGTATTTTTTGGTACCTAGGGTGCAAAAGTCACGTTTTTTTGTTGTTGCAAATGGTACGCCACTTTTAATGCTGACTCGTTGAGTTTTCTTGTTCGCGAGCCATGAATTTTCATTTCCTTCACTTCTCTCGTTCCCTTCATTTCCTTTCTTGTATTTATCCATTTCCTTCAAATCCTTTATTTCCTGCACTTACTCAATTTCGTTACTTTCGTTCATTTCGCTCTCTTCGTTCGTTATCTCCTTTTCATATATTTCCTTAATTTCCTTCACTTCATTCATTTTCATCGTATCATCAATTTTGTTCATTTCCTTCCATTGGTTCGTTATTGCCATCCTTTCAGCTATATTTCCAGTTTTTCGTCTTTTTCCTTCATTTCGTTAATTTTTTCTTATCATCCTTTTTTCTTTTCTTTTGTTCATTAATTTCTTTTATTCTCTTCACTATTCTTATTCTCTTTATTTTGTTCATTTCGTTGTTTTAATTCATTGTCTTCCTTTCATCTGTTTCCTTCCTTTCGTTCATTTCGTTCTTTAACGTTTGTCTCCTTCTCGTCCAATTTCACTTATTACCTTCGTTTCCGTTATTTTTCTTTATTTCTTTTTTCGGTTCATTTTCTTTATTTCTTTTTTGGTTCATTTTCTTTCTTTCACTTCCTTCCTTTTTGTCATCCATTTTCTTTATTTCCTTCCTTTGATGATTCATTGTTTATTCTTCATTTCATTTCCTTAATTTTCCTTCATTTCATTTATTTCCTACTTCTATTCGTGCATTAATTCGATTATAATTTCGTTTATTATTTTCGTTTTCTTCTTTCGTCCATTTTTTTTCGTTCATCATCATCGTTTCTCACATGTTGCGTTTCGTCTGTTTCCTTCATTTCCTTTATTTCCTTCACTTTATTAATTGTCTTCCAGTCATCCATTTTTTGTTAGTTTTCTTAATTTCGTCTATTACCTTCATTTCCGTATTTCATTTATTTCCTTCCTATTTTACATTTTCTTCATTTTCTTCCTTTCATTTATTACATTTATGTTCTTTCTATTATTTATTTAGTTAAATTCGTTTCGTTCATTGAATTTACTTTCTTTATGTTGTTAATTTTGTTCTTTTCGCTTATTTTCTTCATTTCCTTCATTTCCTTTACTTTTTCCTTCATTTCGTTCATTTTCTTCCTACCATCCATTTTATTTATGTCGTTCCGCCCGTTTATTAATGTTTTTAATTCTTCCTTTGTTTTTGATCCATTTCTTTGCTTTGATCCATTGTCGTCATTTCGTCTTTGTCCTGAATCTTTGTCCTTCCCTTTGGTTCGTTCACTTCCTTTAATGCATTTATTACCTTCTTGTCTAAATTTAATTCATATCTTTCCTTTGGTGCATTGGCTATCATTCATCCACTTCCTTCTTTTTCTTCAAATTATTCATTTTCTTCATACGACGAATAATTTTGTTTCTTCCTTTCATTTCTTTCATTCCTTCCTTTAGTTCCATTTTAATTGCATTCACTTTCTTTATTTTACGAATTTCCATCATCTTTTCCTATCATCTCTTATTGTTTATTTTAATTCATTTCTTCCTTTCGTTTATTTCATTTCTTTTCTTCCTTTCGTTTATTTCATTTCTTTTCCTCCTTTCGTTTGGCTCCTTCATTTCATTCGTTCATTTCCTGTCCAAACAGACCTTGCTCCAGGTTTTAAATTCACATTTCAGACATTTTTGTATGTTTTCATGTTGTTATATTATATATCATAGATATATTTTTATATTTATATCGTTTAACTATGCACAATAATAAATGAATAAAAAAAATATTTGTTTCGATTGGTCGTATGTAACAGAAGGCTAACGGTATTTTGCGAACGGGAATCCCCGGACTATAGAAGCACACGCGGAAGGCCTGACGGACAAACCACTCACTGACCTTACCTAAAAGAATGCTTTTGATGTTCCCGCAAAAAGTATCGACCGTGGAGTCATCTACGGAGCCGTACGGAAACACCGTTACGCAAACATTCGCAAAATCAAGGATAAAATGAAACACAACGATAAAACTCTCAAGCCTTATCGTATAGATCATAGTTGATAATTCACGAATCACTCGTAACAATTCGAATCGTATTCGAAACGAATGATCAGTTCAATTAAGCATCGTGTGTCTAACGTCGATTGAAATGCGTTTGCTTTCAATGCTTTCGAAATAATATCCAAAAATCTCTTTTCAATGATAAGGAGGAGGAAGAATAAATGAATAAATTTCCATAAAATCGCAATTTTTTAGGAAAAAATTCATTTTTGTATGAATTTTTGGGTAATTTAAAACTAAATTTCGGACTAGGGAGTTTTTATAAAGTCGCTGATTACGAATTTGTGGTTGGGTTTTAAAAATTCAAAGCTACGTTCAATTAAAACAAATCTACATATATTTATAATTAATTTTTTAATTTATATTTAATATCCCAACAATCGATTGATCTAAAAGTGAAATACGTTACACGTTCATTTAAACGGGAAAAAATAGGTTATATGAATGGCTATTATTGCAAAGAAACATTTGCTCAATTCAAATACACATTTATTTGTTTCAAACAAATATGCATTTAATTTGAACAAATATATATTTAATTCGAAGAAATATGTATTTGATTCAAACGAAAATATATTTAATTCAAACAATTATGTATATTCGATTCTAATAAATGTTTTGATTTAATTTCTTCCAGTTTAAAAAGTATCTGTTGCATTATTATCATCATTAAATTGTATGTGAACTTTGAATTATTCTCACGAAAATGCAGTATAGAAAAAAAACAAAAAAAAAAAAAAGCAGAAAAAAAAAATTTAATAAAAAAAAAAAAAAAAAAAAAAAAAAAAAAAAAAAAAAAAAAAAAAAAAAAAAAAAAAAAAACAAACAAAAAGTATCTCGATCACACCGACACCTGCACATTATACCGTCGCGGATCTCGTTACACATTAACGAGACCGTATATAGCCGCAAACAGTCGTCGAGCTTGTTGCGCATGTAACCCGCTCTGCATCGTCCTCCTATTATAGATGTTCTAAACATGTATACACATATATACATATACACACACATTCTCCCAGTATTGGTGCTTCTCTATATATACATCTTTACATACGCGTCTATACGTGTATATATATATATATATGTGTGTATATGTATTCGTTCGCCTTGCAGTATATAGATGCTTGTCGGATGACGTATACTGTCTACCTGTCGCATGCTAGAGTTAACATGCCGGAGTGCGTCCGACACAGGCATGTAATCGGTAATCGCGATTTCCACGAACGTCTCCTCACCTAGAGGCGTCACATTCTGCAGATTAGTCGGAAACAGTTATGCGTCGAGAACAAAGCGTTGCGATCAATCACGGATCACGTATATTTTAAAAAAGATTTTCCAAATTTTTAGATTTTCCGTGTGGAAAAATCAACGCCACGAATGTTGTCGTGGCTGTGAAGAAATGTTTTTAAATTGAAGGGAAATATTGTTTGTTTTTTTTTTTTGTCAAACGTCTCGGATGATAAAAGTCAGTAGTAAGGAATACACAAGACTTTGACGACGTACATTCTTATATACCCCTACACTTGATTTAAAAGATCCCTCTCTACATTTATAACCAAAAATAAAATGTAAAATAAAATTTGGATTTGACTCACTCGGTACCAAAGTTACAAGTCTGGCAACTATGCACTTCGCCCCGTGCATTATCGTCATTCGTAAAAATGTAATGTTACGCCGTTTCGAAGAGAATATATATAAAAAAAAAAACGCAGCTTTTTACACTGATGGGAAAAGAGTCAGGACGCAGGTCTCTTAAAAAAAAAAAAAGAAAAATCGTTGAAAATTGTCAGGAAACTATGAAACGAGAAATGGGTCATCGCTAATAAATGTTGTTTTAAATGTATTACATCGTGTATTATATAGCCTTTCCCAAAAATATTCAGCAACTTTATTCCTACAAAACGTTTGTCGTAATGGCCAATTATGGAGGACGAGTGTTTACGAGTTTTTGAAATGTGCAACTTTTGATATACGTACCATAACCTATAACCTAACATGTGCGACGTTGCCAATTGTTTGTATAATATATAGAAGTTATAAACATTATAAAAAAATGAAACGTCAAGAAATTAAACAAACAAAAAAGCTGCGAAATAATTAAAAATTAAAAAAAAAAAAACACCATGAGAAGCCTGAAAATCACTGCAACCTGGCCATGAAGTGCGTTATGAACCGAGTCCAATCGGGAAACGCGCATTTTTTACTCTCATTAGTTCTTGAAATATTGATCTACATTTGCACGTGGTATAAATGAATTTTCATTACTTTTTCCAGCGCAAAGATATCAACTTTTTAGCCGACGATTTGTCAAAGTCGCATAATCGTGACGATTAACCGTGATCGATTATGACCGACTATAGCTATAAAACGCGAACGCTGGACATCGATGCCTTCGCTAGACGCGTTTTGACGACCTTTGCTATTAATAATCATGTAAATATACCGCTTATCGTAAAATTAAATATACAGAAATCGCGAATGTCTGCCGCATGTATTTTCCGCGCCGTACTTCTGGGAAAATGCTGCTCGTATGGATAGCACTATACTATTTTTACGTTAAATTCTAAATTATAAATTGAACGGATTCTTCTATTTTCGTCCAATTCAGTCGAAAGTCGTTAATTCTTATTTTTGTACTTTTTTTTTCATTTCTTATTCACTTTTCTAAATTTCGTTTATGGATTTTCATTGAGTTTTCGACCCAAGTCGGTAATTTGTATCGTTTTGATTAATCTTTCTGAAAATATTAAACATCCTTTATTTGTTTATACATATATATAATGGGACATTCCACGTGAACGGAAGACTTTCGAAATTCAAAATGGCGTCTTAGTTAAATTAAAAATTTTGATTCCAACATTGGCAGATAAAACGAGGAAAGGTAACTAAATTCAATAAAGGGTTACTGGGGTCGCTGATTACGAATCTGATCATAAAATTGTGAAATTTAAGATGGCGGTTCGAATATGGCGAATCTATATCATGTTTGAAAAAAGGACTTGAAAAGACTCCAGCATTTTCAGAGATATTAAAAAATCTCTGTTTTCTTATGTAAATGAAACTTCTTGCGGCTCCACAATTGTTTATCAGGTATATAATTTCGAAGTTTCGAATTTTAAACATTCTATGTCAGATCTCTACTCAACGACCCCGCTTCGATTTAAAAAAATGTGTTCGCCATATTGGGTCCGCCATTTTAAATTTCACAATTTTATGTTCAGATTCGTAATCAGCGACCCCATCAGTTTCAATGGAGTTTGGTTACCTTTCCTCGTTTTATCCGTCAATGTTGGAATCGAAATTTTGAATTTACCCATTTAATGCGTCAGAACTAAGACGCCATTTTTAATTTCGAAAGGTGCCCAGTTCTTTTCAAGACGAACCCGGGGTCAACGTTCAAATCCGTCCATACTAATTATGGACAGACATATATATATATATATATATTTCTAAAGCTTTTGATATCATGAAAAGGTACGATAAAATATTATACATTGCGCATCGAGGGCGGAAAGTAAGTTATTTCAACAGAGTGAAACTTGTTCTTCTAACGGTTATTATAAAAGACAACATACTTATTTGTAACAGAAATCTGACGTCTGAAGCGGAAAGAAAGTCATTGTAACATTCGTCTAAGAACAAAAAAGCTAGCGGAAAATGCTAGTTTCCTCGAAGGCTCTTGTCAAAATTGAATTCAAGAACGGGATAAAAGAAAAGGACAAAATTAATTTTTGTTTCGAATCAAATGCAATTAGTTTCGTTTGAGTATGATAACCGGTAAAGATTCAAAAAATTGTCAATATATCCCATATACATTCCTTAAACGAAAACGTCGAACGATTGAAAAGGAACGGATCGAGGCCGCTAGAATTGTAACGCACAATAGTGCTGCACCTATATAGGATTAATTTGCAGCTGCATCAAATGCTAATACTCCGGCTAATTTCCATTCCGCAGAATTGGAGCATAATATCGGTTTTTTTGTTTTGCAAATGAGAACGATGCGCACCTGGCGTATACCAGGCGTGAATAAACACCTCGCGGATCGCGCGGTTGCGAATTCTCAACATGGAAAATTCACCGCTTCTTTCAATTTCACATTTATTCGCGCATGCGTCACATATTATGCATCTTCACACTCTCGATTACGCAAATTCTATGGCCGCTATAAAATTCATCTCGAGCGACAACAATTAATTGCGCGCTGATTGTAATCGGTGAATTTTACGTGACGATTGTACATGTTTTTTTTTTTATTGCTAAACTGCAGTTTTTTCTATTGACGTAAAATTGAAGAAAAAAAAAAAATTAAAAATAAATTAAATTAAAAAGAAAGAATAAAACTAAAATTAAACTGAATGAAATAGAACACAATATAAGACGAAGAAAATTTAAACAAAGATATACCAGATATAAGACCTGACGAAATGAGGAGTGACAAGACTAAATTAGGTGAGATGACAAGACAAGATGGGGGGAGGGGAGATGAGACAAGACCACGACAGACCAAGATAGACCAGGACATACACGATAAGGCAAGAACAGACGAGACCATTCCAAACAAAACGAGATGAGGGGAGGAGATCGGACAACACGACATCAGGCAAGACGAGATGAGGCCAGAACAGACCAGAAAAGACAAGACAAGACAAGACAAGACAAGACAAGACAAGACAAGACAAGACAAGACAATATAATACAATACAATACGAGAGGAAACGAGACGAGACCAGATGAGAACAAACCATTCCAGACAAAACAATCTGACGGGAGACGAGACGAGGCCAGGACAGACGAGACCATTCCAGACAAAACAAAATGAGGGGATACGAGACGTGACAACACAACACCAGGCAAGACGAGACGAGGCCAGAACAGACCAGACAAGACAAGACAATACGAGGGGAGACGAGACGAGACCAGGCCAGACCAATACAGACCAGAACAGACGAGACCATTCCAAACAAAACTTATATGAGGGGAGACGAAACGTGATCGGACAACACGACAGCAGGCAAGACGAGATGAGGCCAGAACAGACCAGACAAGACAAGACAAGACAAGACAAGACAAGACAATGTGATGAGAGGAAACGAGTCGAGACGAGATAAGACCAGACAAAACAAAACAAAATAATAAAAGGCAAAACGAACATTTTTAAGATTAAAATATATATGTCAAATTATTAGAATTATATTAAAACCGCACTTAATACATGAATAAAAAATATTTAAAAAATTCGTAAGTTGTTTAATGTGATACGTTATTGTATCACAGACGTTATTATATCGATACTTTTCATTCGTTAATCATTTTCAACACCTATATACGCTACATCACTGTTTTGTTTGAAATTCGTGTCCATCCCCTCTACATTTCGTTCTCCCGCCTAGCTCTCCTTCTCGCTCTCGTTTACCATTGAAGCTAGCAGTTGCATCTAAAGACGAGTGCGGTCTGTTGTAATTGATCCGACGTTTTAGCTGGCAATTATATCGCGATTTTGCCCAGGCTGCCTCGATGTCCACGTCGTCGGGATATTCTGGAATTATGCATCGCGCGCATGCATTATTAATTACATCGACGCGCTGCCCGCAGCGCGGGTCATTCCTATCGACGGCCGCCCATGAAATCGCGCTCGTAGCAATCGATGAACCCACTCCGTAATTGCACGTCTATTACTTTCCCAGTTCTTCGATGCTTATGATGAAATCACCTTCGACGTTAATCGAGACTTTGATGCTTTTGCGGTTGTACGCAATCTCGCTGCCAATGACTTTATTCGGGGCAATTCATTTTTTCAACAAATAATTCGACAATACCTCAGCTGACTTGGATATAGTTGAAGCATTTCTTGTTGCGTAAATTTCGGACGGTGATGCGGCGCGATGGGAGGATGTTCTATTCATTGGTATGTAGTCCATTCGTCATGTCTGTTACTACTGATAATGTCTGTTTCTACTGATCCTTTTTAGTTCGCTAACGTCATTGTCACTGTTATTGTCGTTGTTATTGTAATTATTGTCGTCGTCGTCATTGTTATTCCCACCGTAATTGCTTGCCATCTTTTTGTCTTCTTAATTGTTTTTGTTGTCGTCATCGTTATTGCTCTTTTCAACGTTCTTGTATTCGTCATCATCATTGTTGTTGCCGTCGTCATTGTGATTGCCATCGGCATTGTTATTGTCGTGGTCAATGTTATTGTCATCAACGTTGTCATTGTTATCGCTGTATTGCCATCGTCGTTATTATTTTCGTAGTTACTCTTTCTGTCCTCGTCATCGTTATTGCTCTTACCAATGTTCTCGTCGTCGTCATTCTTATTATTGTTGTCATAGTTATTATATTCATCATCATCATTTCTGTTGCCGTCGTCATTGTGATTGTCATCGGCATTGTTATTGTCATTGCCATTGTCATTGTCATTGTCATTGTCATTGTTATTGTCGTTGTCATTGTCATTGTTATTGTCGTTGTCATTGTCATCGCCATACTGCCATCGTCGGTATTATTTTCGTAGTTATTCTTTTTTTTTGTCGTCATCGTTATTGCTCTTACCAATGTTCTTGTCTTCGTCATTCTTAGTATTGTTGCCGTAGTTATTGCATTCGTCATTATCATTGTTGTTGCCGTTGTCATTGTTATTGTCGTTGTCATTGTAATTATCATCGGCATTGTTATTGACTTTGTCATTATTATTATCGTCAACGTTGTCATTGCTGTCGTCATATTCTCATCGCCATTATTATTTAAGTATAGTTATTCCTTTTGTCATCATCATTGTTATTGTCGTTGTGCATGCTATTGATAACCGTATTCTTACTTTCTTCATAATTGTTATTGGTGTCCTCATCGTTATTGCCATAGTCAATATTGTAGTCACTGTCAATGTTGTTGTCATTACTTTCACGTTCATTATTATTTTCGTCGTCATCATTATTATTGTCGTAGTCATTATTTTGGTCGTTATTATTATTATTGTCGACGTTATTGTTATTGTCGTTGTCATCAACATTGTCATTTTAATATTGTTGTCGTCGTCATTATTATTATTAATTGTCCTTATCATTGTCACTGTCCTCATCATTGTTATTATAGCAGTCGTTGTTTTTATCGATTCCATTGTTCTGATGGTCGTCATTGTCGTCATTGTCGTCATTGTCCTCATCATCGTCATCGTTATCATCATCAGAAATTTCGTATTTAATAATATTTTTGAATATCTGACTCTAAACATAATCAGATTTAACCAGTAATTCAAGCGCACCGAATCATCTTCGTGTTCATCGAATCATCTCTAGCCCAATGATCGTCAACAAGTGGGAATAACCATATCGGATGATTTCATCGACGGCTCCACTCTGGAATCCTATCGCCTATTCAGGCGGCCGTTAGGAATTCCCCAAACGGCGAGCCTCAAACGCACGCGATGAAGAAGCTACACCGTTAATCACGCTATTGCGACTCCATTTGTTACCAACCCCCTAAGATTTACGTTTCTGATTGTATAAGCGCAAAGTGGCGCGTTGCGATAAATCGTTCACTTATTCTGGAATCTTAATTCTATGGAATTCGTCGCGCGCGGAAAAGAATAAATGATCCTGAATTTATATACATATATATTCAGTATGCGTCTTATTCTGGCGCTGGTTCAAACTGTGCTGATGGAATTTTTTGGCAGTCTAGCGAGTTTATGGCTCGTCCCGAATATACATATTTTAATGGGGCAGTGTGTACACACGCGGAAGCGGGAAACTTTATTTTTAAGCGGCAAAAATCGTTCTATCGAGAGGAATTGACTTCACCGTACGTTTCGGCGATGACAGCGATTTTTATTCACCGACAAAGTTGTTGACGCATTCTTCGGGGCGACACTCGTTCTTGCAAATTAATTCGTGCGCAAACAATTTTCGGAATCGCCCATTAATTTTCCATTTTTACGAGCACGATAAATAGAAGTAAAAGAGAGCAATTGGCTTCGATTGTACAATCGGCATACACCGACTGTGTGTGAGCTGCTTGTTTGTAAACACAATTGAGGAAGCCGAATGCTTTTGATGAATAATCATGGACGACGATCGTGTATAATTAGTGCTCTTCGCCAATCGGTGCAGGATTTGTTTTCTTCGAGCGTGTTTACTAGCCAATCTCCGATTGTGTTTCAGGCTTGTCAACCGGCAAATTGGATTGGATTTGGTATTAACTCATTACGGGTTACAATATACGGATTCATCGTGTGTATGTATATGTATATATAAATGCTTCAAAATTTTTCCGCCAACTGACACGGAACAGCGTTTCACAATGACCGGAAGACTCGCTGCAATTTCAACAGCATTTATGGATTCCACGTGAAATAGGAAGTGTTTAACGGATCTAGGATGCGCCAAAGCGTTATGCTGGACCAATCCGCTCTAGTAGAGCAACGCTTTTTTGTATACAGTGCAGTTAAAAAGCTTCCGTCTGTATTCTCTCTTTTTTTTTTTTATAAAGCTTTTTACCATCATGCTTTAAACGATATAATAAATGATTTAAATTAAATAAATCGTCAATATTCTAAAGTGAAATAGAACGTTAAATACCTACGAAATATAAACCTACATATTAGATCGCGTAGCGTGAAATGTAAAACTCGTAAGAACCGTGGGATTATACGAAACATAAAAATCGTGAAAAAAAAAGTGTAATAAATACCGTGACCGAGCACGTTACTCACAATTTTCAAACTATCAATAATTCAGGTCGCGTTAAGACCCGTGTTAAGTGTCTGGTTTATTATATGACCGTCGTTTCCCAGCACTACAAAATATACCCATGGGATTAACACGTAGCCATTAACCAAATACAGCCGATTAAAATGCTTAAGGTGGCTTCGGCGTTTGGTGCCGTATGAAGTGCGGGGCACCGTGGGTGCATGCGTAACTTTCATACTAATTACGACTTATTTTTTCAAAA
>JAPYZR010008065.1:0-18416 GCA_030522945.1 Trichopria nigra | reverse complement strand
TGGAGAGGTGCTAAATAGCATATTTCTAGTTTTGTGAAAGCCACGTTTCTTAAGATTGTTCAGATGACGGTACGAGAGAAGCTTGACGGATTGCATTTTCTTTAACCCTTTCTAATATTTTTGAAGGAGAGGCGATCAAAAAAGTGTGTATAGTCGTCGCGCCGCATGGTAAACCTAACCTAACCTAACCCAACCTAACCTTAATTTTGGTGAATTAGGCGGGAAAATTTAAATAGTTTGAATTTCATACTTTACAATTTTATTATACAATAAAATAGATAGATTCACATTTGGAAGCGAAATCGTGCAAACGAAATTATGGAAATCTGAAAAAGTGATTATTCTTCGACTACTTAATTATTTCGGTAAATCTCGTACAATTATCATTATATTAATCATTATTGATTTGAAAACTTGGTTTTAGACAACTCTGTGACAATGCCGGTTTCGATGCAACAAACATCTTGAACAAATTGCGACAGAAGCATCATCAAGGTAAATGTTGGTACGGAGTCGACATTAACAACGAAGACATTACCGATAATATGGAAGCTTGCGTCTGGGAACCAGCAATCGTCAAGATGAATGCTTTGACCGCAGCGAGTGAAGCAGCATGCTTGATTTTGTCGGTTGACGAAACGATCAAGAGTCCACAGAGCGGAGGTGGTGGCGAGCCACAAATGCCTCCACGCGGTATGGGCAGGCCCTTCTAAAATAACCAAATGGATGGCGAATCCCTACCATAGGTAGTTATACAGAATACATTTAATAATAATTTTGTTATTTGTACGACAGAATACATTTAATAATAATTTTGTTATTTGTACGTTGAATGTTACAGTTGAATAATAAATGTTGAAAATTCTATTGTTTTTGTAGAATGGTCGGGAGAAGTTCGAATGACGCTTTTTCAATCAACAATGAATCACCTAGCCGGCGTTTGGCATCTAGGATTGACATACTATCATCACGTGTATTTGCATCTTCAACTTTGCGTTTTATTTCTCATTTGTACGATTACATAGTTAATAAAAGAAGAAAATATTAAGAATGTTACTTGAGATTTTTCCGTTTCCGGGTATCGAGAGCGGGCAGGGGGTGGGGGCTAATCGTCGACGCGTATGACGTTAGGAAAGAGATTCGCGGGAGATAAGGAAATTTCTTGCCGGCGAGTAGGAACGGTGATTCCGAGCTACGTAGGTGAGTTTTCCGAATTGCCGTGAAGAATCAATTCCGCATCAATAGCGCGCCTGAGATCGATTGTTTTCCGAAATGGGACCGAGCGAGGTAGGTGACCGAGGAAATTATTCTATTCGAGTTAAATGTTTAATTTATCGAGTAGCTTAACGATTTTCAATTATTCATTTTGTTTTTATTTCTGACTCTGTTAATAGCATTTTAAACGGAACGTCAAATGAATTTGATCATTTATTTATCGCAATTCATGACTGTTAATGAAAAATAAAAAAAAATTGGATATTAGCATTTCGACAAGGAGTGTAACAAATTGATTATCAATATATCGGATCCGCCATTTTGAATTTCCAAATTCTAACCTTATAGATTCGTAATCCTCGATCCCGAAAACCCCTATGAATATAAATTTACTCCAACTTTTCATCGTTTCTTTCTCCGTATTGTTCATTTCAGTGACAGGGGGGGACGTTTAATTTTTCTTCAGCTTTCAAGCTTTCAGCAGAGAAGAAGAAAAACATAAAACCGGGACATAATGTTTATGAGCAATTGTTTTTTTTTTCAATTATAACTGCGCGGTAGATCGAATGACAACTTCTTGCATTATAATTGCAATGCAAACATTTTACGGTCGTGTTACTTTCTCAGTTCCTTTTTCAATGGCGAATAAAACGGAGCATGTCGAATGTAATATATTATTATTCGATATTTTATATTAATCGATTAATTAATCATTGAACCGCCATTGAAGTTGACTTCATTTTGAGGTTATGGACGAACCATACAGCTCAGTCGGTAAGGCAGTGCTCTATCTAGAAAAAAAGTGAATTTAACATTTTTTTAATTTATCCCTATTTTTAACATTCCGCGAATACGATCTCCCCTAAAATGTCCCTGAAAATGGATGAGAATCGAATAAGAAGTAAAGAATATTTGATCTTTTACGTAATTGATTTTTCAAGGTAGATTACTACCTTACCGTTTTATCGCGTGAGAATTTTTTTTGAACAATTTCAGAGACATTCTTCGACAGAAATCCTTAAAGATGCAATCTCAAAAAATCTCAACAAATGAAAATGGCCAAAAATGTCAAAGTGACTCGGTCGATAACGTCAATTCATAACCTCAAATTTTCAATTTCAGTTTCTCTTATTTTATTTTAGGATCTGTTTCAGGGCGCTTTTACGCGTTTTTCACGAACGTACGTCGAATCTTAGCGTAATCTGTTTACAATTAGGCTAGAATTCGCACGAATGAAAGTGCGCATTGTAAATAAGCGGAATTTAAATTTTATTCTTGAGAATTCTCGGCCAATTCTGAACCAATTGCGCTAAAGATTGACGTACATTCATAAAACACTGGTAAAAGCGCCATAAAATAGATTTGGTGTTGATAATATTTCTAATTTGAATAGAAATTTCTGTTTAATTTGAATATTATATAGGTTATTAATTGACGTTATCGACCGAGCCGCTTTAGACTCGAACTATACCGATTATTGAGAGCATCAATTAAATTGTACTAAATACCAATTAAATTGTACTAAAAATGACCTATCAAAAACTGACGTTTGAAATTACGTAGAAATGACGGATAGAAATTTGTGTGCCTCATAAATTCAAATAACGCATCGAGTTTTTCCCGCTCCTTAAACAATTCACAATACGGAAAAACTAAAGTTTAAGGAAAACTGAATAAAGGCGCGTAGTATATAAAACGAGTATTAAATTGTACGAAGTATAGGATTTGATTTTAAAGGTAATGAAATTTATTGTAGAAATTTAAATAGGAAATGACGAAATATACGATGATGATATATTTCTTTCCTCGTTAAATATTTATGCGATTATACGTCAGAAACAGACGCCAAAATATTTTTAGGCAGAAATGAAGGAAACATTTTTATTATACAACTTAAAAAAAGAAAAAGAAAAGGTCGAGTATATGACAGTATCCCGAGAGGATTTTTCTTTTCAATCTTTTGCGTAATGATCAAATTGAGGAATGAAATAGCGTATCACGACACCGAATACTTACGTCAAAAAATCGTGGAAGCTGATAAGAAAATCGCATTTTCGACCGACTTTCGAATATCGCGTTCGTTCTGGCCTTTTCCAGTTTTTCCATTTTCGCAAACTTAAAAATTGATTTCCGTTCATTGAACAAATGATCTATATAGAATCACTAATCTTGTAGTAATGGTAAACGTAACTTTTCTTTTTTTTAATTTAAAGTAAATGGCGTATATGTTTTTGTATATATATTTTTATTTTTCAAATTTATTTATGAAAAAAATCACATAATTCTTTTTTAATTGATGATTTAATGATCATTCATACTGTTTCAATTATATTTATTGTAAATGTAATGTAAGGTGGAACTAATTTAGTATAAGAGCGGGGTGGCCGCTTACTTTATCACCTCCTCCCTTATTTAAATCACCTCCTTTATTTAAATTTTTTCACTTTATTTTAACTGAATGCGAGGAGAAACTTTAAAATAAAGGGGATCCTATTGCATACCCATACGAAGATTTAAATCGTCTCAGTGCTTCTCAAATATAATTTATAGTTTCTTCTCAACTTTTAAAGTTTGCAGTCATTTATGGCAAATGATGATTTTTCGATGATCGAATGCTCCGAATAATTTTTATTCTCCCACGTTGCTCTTTTTATCATTTTATTTATACGACTGCAATTTCTTCTCAATGATCTTGCACATCCAAAACAATTTCGCACATAATTTCTAAAATCTATATAAAAAAAATAACGAAATTAAAAAAAATTTTTTTTACGTATATTTTTTAATCTTCTTCAAATTGACGTAAACAATAAGGTTCCCAGTAAACGAAAAATTTAAATCCTATCCTATTCGTACTTTGAATTCGTTAAACTGTATTAAAATGGATTAAATTCTGAAGCAAATTAAAACATTTCTATCCAATTTGAAAAATATACTATGATATTAATTGTATATCATACTTGGAAATAATTGCATTAATAATATTCGTAATTAATAATATTAATCCAAAAAAATATGAATTTCCTATTATTTTATAACCGTAAATACGTTTAATGCATTTCAATGAAAATTTACGAATAAAAAATTTGTGTAGTCCATACATTTGAATCCCACAATAATCGTTTCATTAAAATGTGGGTTGTGAATGAGAAATTATAAATAAAAAAATGTTAAATGGAAAAATTTTTTAAATGAAAAATTTCTTATTTTGAATGAAAAGAAACGACATCTGCTTATATAAATCATATATTTTTTAACATTGTACAAATTTTTATATAGAAGGATGAATCTTTTGATTTTGTTTTTATGGAAGAATACTACATATTTAAAAGTACACTATATAAACAATAAGAATCGGTTGTATGATATAGTTGCTGTATATATATATATATATAGAAATAACTATATGTATTCCACAATCAAAAATTTCGCTATTCAATATTTTCAATATTCAGTTTGGTACTGAATTTCTATGATTAAATCGGAAATCGAAAATCGAAAATGAAAATCGATAATTTTAATATAGATCCTTTTAAATTTCCTTTCAGTGGAAACTGCTGACAAATTCAAAGTATACAAACGATTAATTGTGTTTTTTACTTCAGAAATATTTTACAATGAATCTTTTTAATTCATACGAGTTGGAAGAATAGGTTGCTCAGCATTCATAACGAAACTTATATACAAATACTATATTATAAAAAATTACAAAAATATTACAAAACAATATTAAGAAAAGTATTTTTTTAATTCCGATGGATTCAAACGCAAAAGCTTTCTATATACACACTTTTCAATTACAGTGCGTATTAATGGCATATTTTATTGGGAAAACTTATTTTCAATTCAGATTAATAGAAATACATTTACTTACACAGAAATTTTGATTGAAACGCATTAATAGATCACTTTTTCGATAATATTATTTTTTAATTCAAATTGAATAAAATTTTTCATATTCAAAAATCATTTTTGGATTCACATGGATTCAAATACAGTTGCCAATTCGTAATAACGAATAGGAATGCACATACACAGCATGGATTCAGTTTTCCCAAAGTAGAAATTCAAAGACTCTTAAAATGAATGCAAAAAAGTTCAATACTTTTTCATACATTTGCTGGGATGATATAGAAGTTCTGAAGCATTTACTTAGATACATATATACATACTTACATACATATATATACGCATATATATTTGACATGTTTACCCAGTAAACGAAAATGTATTGAAAGTGAATTCATTTTCAGTCGTTTTAATTCATTTTAATTCATTTTAATTCGTTTGAATTCGTATTTTTAACTTTCAATACGTTTCCGTTTACAGGGTAATGAATTTTAATCCCAAATAATACAATTTAATATCCAGTAGATGTCGGCAATAAAAAGAAAAATGTTCGGAAAATAGGTAAATATTATATTCCACGTTTATCTCCTGATAATGATCGCTGTTAATGTGCAATCGATGAAATATTTTCACGTAATCGACCGTTACGTCTCGAATCACGATCCGGTTTTTGTCGCAATTAAATGACGAAGATATCGTTGCGTATATTTATTCCGTATGCATGCGTTCGCGAATCACGAATTTACCTCCACTTTTCCGTGATTTATGGAAATTGAATTGATGATTGTATAAACAAGGAAAATACCGGTTTTATCCTTTTTTATAATCAATTTGTTAAATTGCTATAATTGTTATTCGCCAGGATTAACGCGGGTACTACATCTTTTTAAATGGAGTTATAAGAGCAAATGTAGAGTATAGAATTCATTCATATTGTTGTCACGCGAGTGCCGTATATAGATAATAAAATAAAATATCATTGTCGATTTTAATAACACATCAAATGTAATTGTAGTATATATATATACCAATAATCGAGTTGAAATGCAACATTTCCAGACATATCTAGAGATCTTCTGGGACATTCTGAGACATTTATATTTTTTTGTAATTCTCAATACTTTTGTCTCCTATAAAAACTTTTTCAATTAAAAGAAAAAAAAAAAAAAAAAGATATATATATATATATATATTATTACTGTTTTTGCAATAACTCGGCTTAATTTCAATCTATATTAACGAGTGAGGGCGCATTTTAAAGATTCTTTCAAGCCCAACAATTTCTTTTTAAGAGCATATTATCTGAGATGAATATTTCGCTAGTTATCGCCTCATAAATAAGGGTTAAAATTGCCTTTTTGCGGTTTTTCGCGTCTAACTCATTCCGGTAAATAGCTAGCGAAATATCATATAAACAAAGTTGTAGAGCTTGAAAAGGCGAAGAATTTTCACCCTCACACGTTTCGTTTCGATAAAAATTGAGTCCATGGGGAGACCTTAAATTGATGGAGCGCGTTTTTCACTAATTTTCTGAGATTTAACGTCTCCCCACGAACTCAATTTTTATCGTAACGAAACGTTTGAGGATGCAAATTCTTCGTCTTTTCAAGCTCTACAACTTTGTTTATATGATATATTTCGCTAGCTATTTACCCAAATGAGTTAGTAACTAGCGAAATATTCATCTCAGATAATATGCTCTTAAAGGGGAATTGTTGGGCTTGAAAAAATCTTTAAAATGCGCCCTTACTCGTTAATATAGGTTTAAATTAAGCCGAGTTATTGAAAAAAACAGTAATTTTTTTTTCTGAACTTCAATTGCTCGCCATTCAAATTCTATGCGTCGGATCGAATTTTGGTAAAAAACTTTTTGATTTAAAATTCACGAAGAATCACCTCCTGAAATTTTATCCACCAGTTCTGGGACACCCTGTATAATGCATGAATGTACAGTTTTAATTAATGTATATAATACAAAATAGGACGGACCGCCGGTAGGGTATGAAAATGCTGCGTTCGATGGCGGAAACGACGATTTCAAAGCTCGAGCTTCCAATGCAGCCTCGACTGGGGGAAAAGATCACCTCCCGCAAAAACCAAAATGGAAAAACAGCATCGAGTTCCTGATGTCGTGCGTCGCTCTGTCCGTCGGTTTTGGCAACATCTGGAGGTTTCCATTTACGGCTTACGAAAATGGCGGTGGTGCTTTCCTGATCCCTTACGTTATTCTCCTTTTTCTGGTGGGAAAGCCGTTTTACTATCTGGAATCGATCATCGGCCAGTTTTCCGGCAAATCGATGATCAAAGTCTGGAAAGTGTCGCCAGCATTCACCGGTAAGGATCGCTTTTTACTTTTAACTGGTTGGTATTGTAAACGCACCTTAAAGCGCGGTTCAAAAGTATAGAACGGTTATACCGATCTAACCTATAGAAAGTAAAAGAAATGAAAATTTCAAATGATTGGAACTCTTATTATTATTTCTTGTTGAGTTTCCATTCTACATCATCAGTACATTTATGGAACTTCATTTAAGTCGATACAAATCGGTTTGTAGCGAAACATTCGTTGGTAGTAAAAGTGAATCATTCTGTAAGTCACAATAAATAAACGAATAATGAACCTTTTCCTCGTTTCCAGGTGTTGGCTGGGCCCAATTTTGTTCGTTGATCTGTCTAGCTTCATATTATTGCTCGATTATGGCACTTACATTACGTTACCTCTGGGCGTCATTTTCCTTGAACCTTCCATGGGCCCAATGTCTCACAGAATGGGGTGACAATTGCGTCGACTCCGATTCAACCAAGGATGATCTTGATGATGATAATTCAACTGAAGCGTTCGTCAGACTGCGAAGTTCGGCCGAACTGTATTTCACGTAAGAAGTTTACCCTCTATATTAAACCATTGAATTAATACATTGTAATAGATGCGTGACACAATCGGATAAGAATTGTTAAATTTATGTGGCAAAATTTTAATAAGTTCGAATTTTTAAATTCATGGTTAGGAAATGACGCCATCTGTGATTAATTATCGTAACATTTTATTTATATAAACGTTTAAACAAATCGTTTAAAGAAATGGCCGAATACTGGAGGATATAAGATTAGGGGCAGAGTAATGTCGAGGTACCTTGGCCTAATAGACCTGAGCTCTCAACAAAGAACCTTGAAGGTAGAAACGGAGACGAAAGAGCTTCGGTATTTGGCCATTTTCGAGCAAATTGTCACATATCGTGAGATACTCCATATTTTCTTATCTTCGAGGTTATGTATATAAATATTAAGGTTATGACCAAGATGCAAACCAAAACGCAATTGAAGCGCTTGTTTTTCTACAAGCGATTACGCGCTTGTCTAGGCGATTAGTACGAATGCACATTTAGCGATTATATTCACATCTTATCGAATATAACAATCGCCTTATCAATATAGCCATTACGCATTCGCGCACCGATGCGGCTCGCAACGTCAAGGGAATCCCGGATTAAAGATTCGACGAACTGTGTAGTTTACAGAACTGTGACTTCGTACTCGAGACATATCCTTATCGAGTGCTGTAAAATAAATTACGCCGCTACGTTATTTCGAGTTGCATATTTGAACAATCGGAGCTTTCAAGGAAATACACGGCAAATAAATCAAGGTTCGCCGCGCCAAGTTGTCGAGATTTTATTTGGAAGGATTGGCCGTTTCACAGTTAAAAGTCAAAATTGCCGCGAATTATCATTCACACTTATTTGTAGGGTCTTTTTCGATGCGAAGGGAAACATGCGAATGAAAGAAAAGTACAAATAATGAAAATGTAACGTTGGATCTGTTTTGTTATCAATTTAGGAAAGTGGTCCTGAAAGAAACGTCGTCCATCGACGACGGGATCGGAATACCGGATTGGAAACTGACCATTTGTTTATTCATCAGTTGGGGTTGCGTTTGCCTCATTCTTTACGGCGGAGTGAAAAGCGCGGGAAAGGCATCTTATTTCTTGGCCATTTTCCCATACATTATATTGTTGGGCCTGCTGGTACGAGCCGTTACTCTGGACGGCGCGGTGAACGGTATCTTGTATTTCGTGACACCCAGGTGGTCCAAACTTCAGGATCCGAACGTCTGGTACGCGGCAGTAACGCAATGCTTCTTCTCTCTATCTGTTTGCTTCGGATCGATCATCACATATTCTTCGCACAATGAATTTCGACATAATGTTTACAGGTGATTTTCATTATTAACGATAATATACACGTTCGTGGTCAACATTGCGTCGTCGACTCCAGTTTTTTACTCGAAACTTGGAAATTTTGGAGTTTGGAGCAATTTTCTGTCCATCGCGCAAGCACGTGTGCGCACGACCAATCAGCTCGGAGAACGATCGGAGGGGATTGGTCGTGCGCACACGTGCTTGCGCGGTGAAGGTTTATGAAGAGCGACGAGGCGAGAAATCGGCAGAAAACGTATTCGATGGTTTGACTGTATAATTTTATTGCAGAGATACGATGATTATCACGAGCCTGGATACGATTACGAGTATGATCGCTGGATGCACGATTTTTGGAATTCTCGGCAATCTCGCCCATGAAATGGGAATCGAAGACGTTGCCTCCGTTGCACGTAGTGGCACGGGACTGGCCTTTATTTCGTATCCCGATGCGATAGCAAAGTTCTCCATTTTGCCACAAGTGAGTGAAGTATAATTTTATCATTCATCATTCTACACGATGAAGCGCATCACGAATCATTTGGACCTTTATTATAGTTATTCGCGGTGCTATTCTTCCTGATGTTGTTCGTCCTGGGGGTAGGAAGTGCGGTTGCAATGGTCAACAGTATAATCGGAGCAATTCGCGAGGAATTTCCAAAATTGAAGCCATGGCAAGTGACGTATCCAGCTTGCTTCGTCGGTTTCCTCGTCGGCCTGGTCTACGTGACACCAGTGAGTAATATTGATAAACTACATATATTTTTTGTGTGTCACTTGTGAATCGATCGGTGATCAATTGGCTCGGAATCTGATCAATGAATGATCGCCATCGAGATATGACGAAATCGTACAGATGGTCTTGCACCACGTCGCCTTGTTTTCACTGCCGCATTAATCATAATATGGTCCCACCCCCGATTACAATCGAGACTGCGCTGAATTATTCTCACTTTTTTTTTTTTTTTTTGCATCGAAGAATTACAGAATTCTTAGGAATTTTTGTAGAGTATTTTTTGGTACTACAACGTAGTTTTTGATTTTTCAGGGAGGTCAGTTCGTTCTAACTATAGTCGATCATTACGGCGCTTCGTTCGTGGTGTTTGTACTCGCGGCTTTTGAAATGGCAGGTCTCATTTGGGTTTACGGTAAGTGTAGAATAAAACTGTCATCATTACGTCAATCTGTTTTCTGAATGTTTTGCTTTTATCTAACACAGTCCACTTTCATCCGAAAAGGAACTTACTATCCAAAATCGTAAATTTTCAGTAAAAATGTGTTGATAACGATCATGAAAATGAACCCAGTAATCGGAATTGGATTAATTGTTTTACCAGTCGTTTTAATTCTCTTCCTATCAGACATTTATATAATGAAACATATATTTAGTAAAAATTGTAATTTTATTTCAAGGTTTGGACAATTTCCTGGACGATGTGGAATTTATGCTCGATCGTAAAGTGAGCCTCTATTGGAGGCTATGCTGGTTCGTGGTAACACCAGCGATTTTGATAGGGATTTTCTTATACTCCGTGGCGAGCATGTCGACGTTGACTTATAGCGGAATTGTACTTCCGACGAAAGCTCACGCCGCCGGCGGAGTTCTTTTGGCCGTCGGTGTTTTGCAGATTCCAATTTGGATGACTGTCGCCTTGATTAAGAACCGACACTTGCCGTTTCTTCAAGTGAGTAATTGCTTTCGCATGAATTTTTCTTTCAGTCATTTTCCGAGCCATCATCTTCATTCCCCTCTGTATTATAGGTTAGGTGTCTTTACCGGTCGTCCTATAACCTACAAATACATACCTAACCTTATAATTCGCCAATTGTTTCTTACCATTTATTCCACGTTCTTCTATGTGTCACTCTTACGTTACAGTTTACGTACACTTAACATTATCTATACTTATTTAATCCGCCATGGGTATGCAGCGCCATCTGTGGTGACAGCTGAAACTTCAAAAAGACCATAAAAGTTAATTTGCGGAAAATGAGTAATAATGTAAGAAAAATATATTAAATAGATGTGTTTGTTTATAGTTTGCACTTCACCAATGAAGGTTATGCTGTCAGTAAAAATGTTTACATCATTTGTACAGTGAAGTATACACATTATGTAAACAAACGCATTTAAGGATATGTTTTCTCCTATTTCACATAATTTTGGGTACGTGTCTTTTTATTTTTTTTCATTTTTCTTTTGGGAAAAACATTTCGTCTTTTCATTTTGCATCGAGGAATCGAATACCAACGACATGTTCGACGTTACTATTCATTTTCTTAATGTATTAATTGAATTTTATCACCGTTTCGACGATCAGCATGTCAACATAGATGGCGCCGCTTGTGCCATCGACCAAAGAGTATTGAAGGTGTACCGACATCATTTCTGTTTTTTTTTTTGAGGTGTTGTTGTTCATTTCAATAAATAATGATGTTGAATACAAACATTTTTTCCATCTTGAATAGATGTTGAGGACTTCCTTCAAGCCGTCGCCAGACTGGGGGCCTCAGGAGGTAAAGCTTCGAAGCGAATGGAAAAGCTTCAAGGAAGCGCAAGCGTTGAAAAGAAAATCGAGAAACGCAAATTTAATACATCGTCTACTTTGCTTCAGGCAAAGTAGTAAATGATCTTTCGTGTAAATAATATTATGCGTCTTATTATCAGTATTTATTATTTTTTAAGCTCGAACTTGAACTTGTAGGATACAAGCGAAATAAGTCTTTCATACCGACGCATTTCCGTGTCGTCTCTATACCCAAAAACCGTAAAAGAATTGAAATTTGTTTAGTCTTGTTCTTTCTTTATTTTTACTACCAGTTAACATAAATTCAAGTATTCCTAAAATTGAAAGGTACGAAAATTTCAATTCCTTATTCTTTTTCGGTTTTTGGGAGATAAGTATAGTGTAGATAATTGATTAGATAAATTATTTATTAGTATAGTTCGATTGACTATATGGAGAAGACTTGATCAATTTTTATTCCAATTGTTGTGATAATCAAGTTTCTTATTTTTCTTTTCCAATGTGTTCTGTACAGTCGTTACAAATCAATTGCTACATCGTTTACGCGTCAAATTTCATGTAAAGCAATTCGTCAAACGTAATTTTAAGATTTTTGTAAAATTGCCATGATACAAAATTTGGCAAATTTATCAAATTGACGCTTATTACGATCAATCGAGAAATGCACGTGAAGCATGATTCGAACGTGTTCAAATGTCAAATAAATTGTAAAGCGTCATGTCGGCATATTGTTGTAACAATTAAAACGATGAGTTTGTAATTACACGTCAGCAGCTGTAATAATTTTTAGCACAATTCCAAGAGCTCGCGGATGCAATTTTGTTACAGAATCGGTAATAATTGCATTTTAATTAACACGAATGTTTTTTTTTAACTCTTGTCGCATCGCGAAGTAATTATTTATGCGAATTATTCGGTCTGTTGCATCCATTATTTACGTTCTATATCGGCAGCGGGAAATTGCAGATCACATTCCAGTCTGCAGGCGATGTTCGACGGCCTTTACACAATGCCGGCTTACATATATCTCTTTCTTAAAATCTTTTTGCCCGTTGCGCGTGTCGGCATAAATGGAGCAGGACGCGACTAATTTGTACGATAATTAGAATGTGATACAAACATTACGAATGTGACAGGCGTATAAAACCGTCTATTTCCTAAAGAGAGAGAGAGAGAGAGAGAGAAATTGAAATGTATATATAGATCTTACTTAAGAGATGATTTAACATTCTATCAATAAAAAATGACAAAAAGAATATAACAAAAGATTTTTTCTATTTTTAACGAAAAAAAAAAAAAAAAAAAAAACGTCGATACACTATTGGATCCGCCATCTTGCATCCCGATATTTTGCGATTACATTATATCCACCATTTTACATCCACGTAATTTTTTCATACATCTTTTTCACCGCTTTCGAGGACGCGTTTAGTCGGCCATATTGAATTTGAAAAACGACAAAAGCAACTCTCCACATTGGCCCCGAGTAGGTGGAACACTCCCCTATGTCCATAGTGGGGTGGAGGAGTACAATCACGATCTACTCAACCAAATCCAATCAGGTTAGGATCAAATCAAAAATTCGGAAATTTCAGGATATAACATTTAGGTTTATGCAAGAAACTAACACGTCACTTTTTTTAAAACGTTTTTTTATAAATAACTCTTATTCATTTATTATAAATGTAATATATATAATACAATAACAAATTTGATTACGATATCGGTTAACATTGACTATTGTCTAACGGTACAGTATAATATAACGACATATATGTATTGGACACCTTATATATACATTATTAATATATATATATCAAATTCTATAATTGTTCAAGATTTTTTGCGCTAGTATTTCGCTGGATCTGTATGTAGGGACAAGAACGGAGAACTTAGGCTCTCTGAATCGTTGATGTTCGAGGATTGAGTTACTTCTGTACAAACATTTTACCCCGACAAGTATGAAATTGGTTTGAATGCCCTTATCACTCTATAAACTCATCGTTTATTACTTATCATGAAAATGATATTCGACTTTCTAGATTATCTATAGACATTTTGCAGACGTCCTAATGAGACATTAATTGCTACACGAGAAGTGTGACTCGATCTTTACTGTAACTGACAATAGTCTAGAAACGGGAAATGATTGAACAATAACATTAACGACGACAAATATTATATTACTGTATCGACGAGCAGTTTGCACTGGTTTCATAAGTATACACTATACGTTTAATTCGTATATCTGACGGCATAAGACATTATGTACTCGAGTTATTTGACGTTGTTAGAATTTTATCTAAAGGCAAACAGATTTGAGATCGTCGTGCACAAATTTATGACGCAACACTATACTTGCATAATTGCCGTAACGAAAATTGTTGTTTTATATTTATCGATCAATTGTGATAATAAAAGAATTTCCAAATTTGTTTTCAATATTTTCAACTGGAACTTCAATATTGAAACGATTGTTTCGTTTTTGCAAGAATAATCGCAATTTCATGCGAAACCGAGGCACAGCTTCGATATAGAACATGTTAGAACATGTTCGTAGGACATGGCTACATATTGTTTAAAAAAATAAACAAACATATATACATCATTGTAAATTATACGAAATATTTGAAGTTATTCGGAGACACGTTTGAAAAATTCGTGAACTTGGATGTAATAGAAAAAAAATGTTAAATATAAATATCGCGGTCGGCATCTAGCGGAACGTGCGCGAAACATTTTCTTAATTAACACTTTTCAATGTATTTATATAATTTACCTACTTTATTTCCCGAAGAAAGGCAAGATTTAAAAAAAAAAAAAAACACGATCAACGTGTTATTATTATATTCAGTTTTCAATGGAGATTAAGTTGTTCGAGAACTTAACGAATAAATTAGGTCTACGCGAGTAAAAATGTAAATATCCCAGTAAACGAAAAAGGATTGGAAGGTCAAATTTTGGATTAAAAAGGATTGGGAAGTATTCATTGGTATGTAAAATCAATCCATCTTAATCATTCTGAATCCTTCTTAATCCAATCCTTTTTCGTTTACTGGGTAATAAATAAATTAGAAATATATTTTCGCGACCCTACTATCTACAGAATAAACTAGAAAGAGTTCGCTCCGACGTCATCTCCTTTTCGGCTTTGAATGCCGTCCATTCTTCATGATTCTTCGCGTTTCGCGGGCCCCATTTTTCGGAAGGTCTAAAAGATACCTTTACCATCTGAAAAATTATTTTGAACAAAATCATAATTATAAAAGTCGTGCCCACAAATAATAATAAAAAAAAAAAGATTCAAATGGCCAATGTTTTTTATTTTTATTTTTATTTTTATGTTTGTTTATTTATTTATTTTTCTGAATGATGTTCTTTTCACGTCAGTTGTGACGACTAGATACTGTATAATTACTAAAACATTTCTGCCGTGACATTCAGATATGACATGAATTATAACTGCCACAAAATTACAAAAGCTGAAAATTCAAGAATGAATGTCGAGCCCGTGTCAATTTTTTTTCAAAAATTATCGTCGGTACTCAACCATTTTGGATTTGTCGTACTAAATCGGCCATTTTGAATTTTGTAAATAAATTATAACTGTCCTAAGACGATTGACAACCGAAAACTTGAAGATGATCGTCAGTGCTCCGTTCATTTTTTATGTAACAGATTTGTCATCGATTCGGCCATTTTGTATTCGTCATATTGAATCAGACATTTTGAATGTCAAAATAAAATGTAACCCTCTCAAAATTACAAAAATTGGTATTAAGGATGATTATTAATAAGACTCTGTTCACTTTTATTCAACAAATTTCTTACCTAATCGGCCATTTTGAATTTTACATTTTGAATTTTGAATTTATTTCGATTAAATACGTTAATCTGAATTTTCTACGGCATAATTCTTATTTTTATCGGGTTCTTTGTATCGTCCGTCACGTTGAAGTGGTCATATTGAATCCGCCATTTTGAATTTTTAGTATAAACCAAGTATATTTTAACGTCACTGTCTCTTACTTTCTATTGTTAAAACCATCAGATTGTTTTCTTACCTCCCAGAAAGAAGAACATCGTCGATTCTTCATGAACTCGTGACCAATCCAGATAAAGATTTGTCCTACTCCGATAACGAATAAGGTCCATCCAATTGCTGAAATTTATCAAATAAACTTCAGCTTAAACCGATTGAAAAGTTCATTGCAAATAACCGGAAATATAGTTTACCATAGGCGTAAGTTGGATAATACTTCTTTCCGAGATATTTCGTCGGTTCGTACGTGGCGAACGTATAAATGAGAACGACGATCATCAACAATGGAGTGATCACCACCCAGCATAGTCGCCAATAAAGCCCCGGTCGTATTCCGAGCATAAATTCCATGTCGTTCAGGAAATTCCGAAGGCCGTAAATCCAAAAGACGGTTGTCACTTCCAAAACGCCCACGATTATGGCGACGAACGTACCTCCGTATTCGTCCACCAGGTCCGTGAACCACAAACCACCCTTGAAGTACATAGTATGGTCAAATTATAAACTAACCAATGAAATTCCACCAACGTATAGCGATTGTGAACATTTGACCCTGATGAATTCGCAACATTTCCGCACTTACCGGAGTCACGTAAACAAGTCCAGCGAGGAAACCGGCGATCGACATGTACAGGGTCACTCGCCATTGTGGTAAATGTGGAAAATGTTTGCTTATCACAGCGCATGCACCGGCGAAGAGGGCGATGGCGCTTCCGGTTCCCAGTACGAACATCATGAAGAAGAATAGAACGGAAAAGAACTGCGGTGCGAAAGTAAATCGGGCCAAGGCATCGGGATAAGAGACGAATGCGAGTCCAGTGCCACCTTGGACGACTTTGGATACGTCGTTGGTGCCCATCTCGTGAGCCAAATTTCCGAGGATCGAAAAGATCGTGCAACCAGCCAA
This sequence comes from Trichopria nigra, assembly GCA_030522945.1. Taxonomy (NCBI): domain Eukaryota; kingdom Metazoa; phylum Arthropoda; class Insecta; order Hymenoptera; family Diapriidae; genus Trichopria; species Trichopria nigra. Next base: position 1,680 of record JAPYZR010008065.1, on the reverse strand, counting down.
TACGCTCGTAAATGTGTCGAGGGTCGTCACTATCATCACGTCTCTGTATAGATAAAAGGTTAGACCAATCTTCCATTAAATTTATATTATACTTATTGATAAAAGGAATAATTGCATCAGGCGCATAACCTAAAAATTGATTTAATACGTAACCGAAAGGGTCTCATTACCTGTCAACTCGATGTTCAAAGTTGTTGTGCGATGAATAGGTGAGAATAGGCCCGAAACAGACGGAGAGTGAAAAGAAACATTGCGTAATGGCAGCGTACCAAACTTTCGCCGATAGTAACGCTTCCCATTGAGGTGTAATGAAGAACTTGACACCGACGAGTGCGCCATCTAGCGACGCAGCCCTGCCAAGTAGGATGATCATCACAACGTAGGGGAAAAGGGCGAGAAAATAAGCGACTTTGCCGGAACTTTTAACGCCCCGGCACATTATGCCGAAAATGCACAGCCAGCTGAATGCGAGGCACAAAGTTAACTGCCAAGACGGCAGTCCGATTCCGTCGTCTATCGACTCGGCTTCTTTTACCACTACTTTCCTAGAAATTAAACAAAAGCATATGTAGGACGACGTTACAACTATCGTCACTGTTATTATTCGTACAAAACGTTACTGTATAAATGTACGGGTACGTAAAATTGTATACAATATATAGAAAATTTTCAGGAGGGAAATAATGTACGTGTGAAATCATAGACAGACAAAACCTCTAAAAATTATGTTTGATTATTTTCATTATTTGTCTAAGATGCACATTTTTGGTAAATTTCCCGTAATTTCCGCATGGCGCGTCTATGGTTTTCTATAATTTCTTGCGTGGTTTTCCGTAATTTCTCGCGTGGTTTTCCGTAATTTCTCGTACAGTTTTCAATGATATCGCGGATTTCTTTCCATAATTCGTATATGATACATCTATGTCATGTTTTTTCCGGTTTTTCATGATTTCCATATGATTTTACCGCATGGCGCAATTATGGTTTTCTGCAATTTCTCTTACGGTTTCCCATTATATCGTCGATTGGTTTTCTATAGTATCTCGTCTGGTTTGATATAATTTCTCGTATGGTTTTCCATAAGTTCTCGTATGGTTTTCCATGAGTTTTCGTATGATTTTCCTTAAGTTCTTATTGTATGGTTTTCGTGATTTCCATATGATTTTACCAAATGTCACGTTTATGCTTTTCTATAATTTTAAGTATGGGTTTATAATTTCTCACTTGATTTTTCGTAATTTCTCGCATAGTTTTCTATAATTTCTCGTATACTTTTCTGTAATGTCTCGCATACTTTTCTGTAATTTCTCGCATGGTTTTCCGTAATTTCTGATATGGTTTTTCGGAATTTCTATTACGGTTTCCCATCACATCGCTGATTGGTTTTTTATCATTTCTCGTATGGTTTTCTGTAATTTCTCGCATGCTTTTCCGTAATTTATGTATGATAAACCTGTGCGATGTTTTGTTCGGATTTTCGTGAATTCTATATGATTTTACCGCATGACGTATTTATGATTTTCCGTAATTTCTGGTATTTTTTTTTTCGTAATTTCTAGTATGGTTTTCCGTAATTTCTCGTATAGTTACTTCGCCTGACGCAAGGCGGGCGAAGTATTGAATTCACCAACAAAAATTTTTCCGATTCTTCGATTTTGGGAATTTTTTGGTGGAAATCTA
>JAPYZR010008064.1:0-16415 GCA_030522945.1 Trichopria nigra | reverse complement strand
CTTTGCAACAATAAAAGTATAAATAACAAATTATTGAAACTTTTTTTTTAAATTTGGGCTCTGGAAGGGTGATTCTACATAACATATACAATCACCAAACAAATTCCAGCAGAAATCATTCCAAATTAAATGAGAACTTTTGGAAACAAATTATTTTTAAGGTAGGATGGGAAAATAATTTATTTCCAAAAATGTTCACTGAATTTTCCATTATTTTTAGTGGAATTTTGTTGAGGAACCTTATATGTCATATCAAATCACCCTTCCAAAGCCCAAATTTTGTAATTTATAATTTACATTTTTCGTATTTCGAGGTTAGGTCGGTAACTGCTCCACTTTAGAACCCCCTTAAGGCAAATTTTTGTCGACAATTCTCAATCAAATAGTTTTGACTTCAAAACGTTTTCTGAAACATTATCACTTAAAAGTAAATTTTTTTGAATAATAAATATTAATAACTTAAAAACAGCAGATTATTAAATTATTAAAATTTCATGATTTTATGTACATAGTTATCTTTACTTACGAGAATATAAAAGTCAAAGTAATTCTTGTATTGACGACATTATTATTATTATTATTATTATTATTATTTTTAGAAAATAGCATGGAAAGAGATAAATTTATGAATCCGCTCGATGCCAAAGAATTTGGGATAATCGATAAAGTTCTCGAACATCCACTACAGGAACGAGAGGATAAAGTGGAGACACCACCACTGATAGATACTCAAACGAAATCGACCTCCCAGCTGTTGTAAGACTACTTCCGATACGTAGGTATATTTACACGAACATTTCCTAAGACTTTTATGCTAGCAAAATCTGTGGTGGAAAGTACTATAAAACGTTTTTATTAATATTTAATAATTACAATAATAAAATATCAAAAACATCATTGTATAAAAGTATTCTATTTAGTTGCAGTCAAGCAATACGATTAGTTTCGGCTGCGCTCGCTACGAGTGCTACAGCGCGGTTTCGATAAAGGTGCTAAGCACGTATCACAACTTTTGCATTCGATACAATGAGAGCATGAACGTTAAAAATGATTATCTTACGAAACTAGGTACTTTTGTAAACAAAAAAAGTACATACATGGAATAATAGAGCGATTACTAATGACACTTCTTGGTTCAGTACAAAAAAAAAAAAAAAAAAAAAAACAATAACGTAGTTAGTCAACGAATTCTCGCTTAATTTTGAAGATATAAACTGTAGTAATCGAACTATTCTTCCCGTAAGAAATGAGCGATGAAAGATATCAATAGATTGATATAAAAAATGTCAAATTCGGGAAAGGCTTATCACAACGATGAAATTTAAGTAGGACGTTTCTCCGGAAGCACCTCGGATAAATGGAGATCTGTTCTGACAATATCACCAAAAAGCATAGAACTGACGTAGTGTGCAAACGAATCTCTGCAGATAACACTGCATTTAACACCTTCAGCTCCGTTTATTGCGGACAGACCTGGGTGTGCGCGAGCATCAAGATGTCTTTTTTCTCTTTCGGAAACCGAAGCTCGCGACCTGCCAAACGAGCAGTCTCGAGTTCTCGTTCGGCAAGAGCCAATTCCATGGCTACCACGCCGCCACCACTTTCATGTTCTCGAGCTACCCAGTCCAGAGCCATTTGACTACGCATGTCATCATCGAGGGCTCGGTGACTGTAATGTGCAACCACTTCCTGTCTGCTGCACTGTCGTTCACGCATAGCCTTCAGTGAACCATTCCAATGCAGTAGCTGAAATACAGTCATCAATTCCTGAAATTCCAGCATTGTTCGGCCACGATTGCACTCTAGCATGAAACGAAATGCACCAATCCCTGTATTTGGGTCTTCCTTATCATCTCCTGATTTATTCTATAATAGTATAAATAGAAACTCCATTATTATTATATTTTATAGTGTTATTATAATTAATAAAAACAAAACAAAAAAAAAAAAAATAAAAAAAAAAAAAAAACTTACATTTTATGCAAAATCATATTTTGTTTCAATTTACTTCCATCTTTGCACCCTTGTGTAAGGTTTCATAAAATAGTGCTGACTCCAGGCCCAGCAATTTTTGTGAAGATCATATGCTAATTTACTTTCAACAATTTTTGTACTTAAAAATTTCATCAACTGAACTAAATGCAAGGGAATTTTTCATAAAAATTGTCCACATCCCAAGCAGAAATAAATCTACAAGTCTAACTGACTCCTTTCTATTTTAACACAGTACATATTATGATATCCTTTTCTTAGGAAAGTTAATTGTAAATGTATCATGCAAATTTGCGAAATATAAATTTAGATCCTTATAATTCTGAAATTAAAAAAAAAAAAAAAAAAAAATATATATATATATAGAAAAATCAATTACAAATGTTGAAAATATATTCATGGTAATGAAAATTAAGATCTTCTTAGAAACACTCTCCACTTTCAGTAGCTTATATGCGAAGTTTCATGAAAGAATCTTATCAGACACTCTTTAAAAGTATTCATCAAATTGAAAAAAAAAAAGAAATTTAAATAATATATAGCGTACAACATAAAATTATTATAAGAAACAAACCTGGGTTGGATTGATTCCATTAGACGTTACGGAATGTTTTGCAAAACTCGCTCTTGCTTCGTTAACGGCTTTCTCAATAAAATCGTCAGTTATTTTCCTTGAAGGATGTTCATTGAAGACAGAATTCATTAAAGCGATTTTGGCTGCTGATCTTCGTGCTTCTGCTTTAGTCGGGCAGTTTTGAAAACTTCCAAAACAAGAACCTCCAGGAAGTGTAACGTAGCAAACATACGGAGGACTTTTACCAGGTACTGACTCATAAATAACTAGTGCACCATTTCTTAGTTCTATTCCTCGGCTCTGTTTCATCTGCCAAAAATCTTGAAGAGCTTCCACGACATTCACTAAAAAAATAAAACTCATTAATTATTGTTGTAACATTTGGTAATGAAGCTTTTATAAAAATTAAGTGCAAACTCAAAGGTGAACACGTACCTCTTCCATAACCTTGACTGTGTTTTGCAAAACTAAGAACAACTGCATCTACTGCCTCCTTTAGAACTTGTTTCGCACGAGCGTCGACAAGTCCACTGGTAACACCCATGTTGTCTATTACCCGAGTCTTAGTTTTCACTGGCATTGTGCCCTGCATTACCAATCAACAACTTCCAACCATTGACACTGTAAAAGATATATTTCATATTTAAGATAATTTTAATTTCATTAATAAAATAACCTTATATAATTAAATCTTTTATTATATAGGCATAGGAGTTGAAGTATGCAATAAACGCGTTTTAAACAACTGCATTCTCGTATTTGCCTTATCCAGTAAACATAAAATATATTAATGTTTCTACGGAAGAAAAAAAGTAATTATTCTGGAAAACGCCAGAGGCAAATAATAATGTGGTAACTCGTATAGAGCACGTCAAGAAATTTAGGAAACAGATTATTTTTCCTTATTTCCTAAATAATTATCCTATAGGATAGTATTTTTTTGCATAAGCCAAAATTATAAAAAAAAAAAACAAACAAATAAACAAAAAACCCGGCGTTATTTTAAATTTTAAGATGGATATAGACCACATTTTGATCGAACATTTTAGTAGTCAATCAATTTCATTCCAAAACGTAAACAATGTAAATTAAAAATAATCTAAATTGTGCTTTGTTACTGCGAAATTAAACATTATATAGGGCTACAAAACAAACTTGAACCAAAATCAGTCAAAAATTTCTAAAAAAAACTAGGCCACCGCAGCAAGGGGCTCCTTCCCCTGGACCCCGGCTCGCTTCGCTTATACAAGATTGGCCGTAACCACTCGACCGTAACCACTCGACCGTAACCACTCGGTGTTTGTTTTCAGTGGTTCACCCGAAGATTAAACCATATATAATGTACGTTATAAATTACATATAATAATATACTGAAAAGTACCATTTTCGAAGCTTTACCCGCCGTTCAGTACCGGCTAATTTGTACTGAAGAAATTTTATAATTGTTTAATTTTTGTTTCATAATTCGAAATCCCCCCCTCTCTCCCCTCTTTCGCATCCAAGCTTTGAAAATGTAATTTTTGCACTGGCGTGCGTAAAGTTTTCAGTGCGTAAAGTGCACTTTTTTCATTCTGTGCGTGAAACGAGTTTTACTCTTTACGCACTGAAAAAATGACTTTACGCATTTACTTTACTCCCGCTTCGTGCAAAAAATATCGTATGCGGCTCGTGCGTAACTTTTTCTTCCTCCCATGCTGCGATTGGCCAATACTCGCCACCAGCTTTGCTGGTGCCTCGTGGGGACCAATCGCTGCTCGTGAAAAAAAGTACACGTTACACGGACTATAGATGCCTAATATCCTATTTTATACCATATACGCATGCATATGTGTACAGTAAAAATTCTACTCCCAATTCAAATTATAGATGTAAATATATCTGAGTAAATTAATTTTCTCCGGATAAGGGAAAATAATTTATTTTCGATAGGTCCATTGACCGCCTTTTTGTTTCCGACTTTCCGTAACCATTCTATAATGATTCTAACGTCAATCGCGTTATTTCGGGCATATATAAAGCTGCAATTCGAAACTATTATACCCATCAGATAGCAAAACAGCAAAATATGCCGATATCAGCAATTTGCCAATGTGTTTTTTGAAAAAAGCGGACATACCTGCGGTTTGGCTACCTGGATATATATATACACCGAATCAATGTCCGATTGGGTTATTTATACCACGGGGTTTATGTGTGGTTATTTCTACGTTACTGGAACCGGGTATTTTTGACCTATATGCAAGACTAGGTCGAAAGACTGCATGCCAATTCGATTCGATTCGCTATATGGTTTGATCAATTGGTCATGACAAAAATGATAAATTGAAATAAAAAAAGTTTCTCGAAAAAAGTCGAACCCGGGTCGTCTGTGCTTGCTGTTGAAGTATTGAAGTACAAGAAATAGGATTAAGAATGATAAAGATGCGAAGTATTCATTTCAGTCAAAACTGAATTCTTGTCTACAATTCTCAATCCTATCTCCTGTTCTCTAGAAAAACGACTAAAACATTAAAAGCTTGGATCGATAAAGATTCAGAATAATTTGTCATTAAAGAAAATGAATACTTTTTTTAAATCCTTTTTTAATCCTTTTTAATACAACTTTTCAGTTAATTATATTTTTTACTGAAAGTCCCGGTTTTAATCATTCTTATATTTATTTTTGTTGCGATTTACAACAGCAAACGTGATGACCAAGTGGTTATATAATATATATATATAATTATGATAATAACGTGAAGTTTCGATCTGGTCAAGTCGATCAAAAATACCCATTCTCGACGTGGTAATGTGACCACATGATTAAGATACGTGATAAAACCCACCCGGACATTTTGAGTCAGTAGGGTTAATACGACGTTTTGTTCTCGGCATAAGTTGCAAAATGTTAATTCGAAAAAGTAAAAAAGCTCAAAATAATTGTGCGCATACAAAAACAGGTTTCAGTTTCAATTTTCTTTATTCGTCTCGTATTTTACATGTTAAAGTTTTATTCAATTTATAGCTGTAATTTGTTTTGGGGTTTTTTTACAACGCTCAGTTTTGTTAATAATTGCATAATAATAACGAACCTGTAACTGTTTTAGATAAATACTATATATTATATATATATATATGTTATATATTTTAATTATAACATTTAAGTGTTAAAATGAATTTACTCTTCTGCCCGCCGACCCCAAATCCACACCCCCCCCCCCCCCCCCCCAACAATAATGACCTAAAACTTTCTAATATTTTAATTAATTTTAAAATCTTTAAAAATGGGCATAATATTTATTCTACTTCACGTGCAAAATATACACAGCTATATTACAAATTTTATCGTACAATGATACAATGATATTAGCATATAGGTGGATTGCATCGTCACTAAAACATCGAAATCTCAGTTTCACATCGGTGCATTTATTTGCACATGCGCGCTTGAATTGTTTTGAAAACTAAATTGAATCGGAGTACAAAAAAAAAGAATGTGTTTATTTGTAAAAATCAAGTTACTCCGATGAACTTGTTTTCAATCGTTTTAAATTTCATCGCAACCACACACTACTGCTCGTTACACTTTTATTTGAATTTATGTTGATAAAAGCCGTTTAAAAATTCAATGCAAAATAGACATGGAAATCTCCATTCGTTCTGTCGGTCATGTATTGCAATCGTAAATTAATTATTTTGATGTTTTACAAAAAATTAATATATTTTCTCAGGTCTATAATGCAATCTTTTACATAATTCCCCTTCATTTATACATGTGATGTCAAAGGAGAGGCTGAAAAAAACCTCTTATTCCACTTTCTTTAATTATACATAAAATTATATTATTATTATTTTTTGTTTATTGTTTTTTATTTATTTTTTTTTTAACGTGTCAATATAATATAAATGCTCCAAAATTTATAATATTTATATCATACATATTAATTAAGCGCATAAAGTTATTACGTATTTACGTTTAATTTCATAATTAAAAAACATCAAATCATCAGGAATTAAAGCATGCACTCTTGATGCAAATCTTAAAGTAACATAATTTTTAAAATAAATTGAGAAAATTAAATATATTTAACATAAACATTTTCTTATGGAATAAAATGTCAATAACAGTACAAATAATTCATTATAATGAATCTTCCATGATTCGAGTCATAAAAAAATTATGTTTTACAAAATAAATATTGTAAAACAAGTCGTAAATAAATAAATTTTTCGTCCGACGTTTCGATAGTCTAAGCTCTCATCCTCAGGGACAAATGAACGGCATAAAGCAAATGCATACATTTTAAAATAAATTGTTTTCGTTCAAAGTACTTTAGCCATGTTAAAAATTTATAAAAATCATGTTTGAATGGGAGAATTTACCAAACTTTGGTAAAAGTGAACGATATATTTGTTGAATATATGTGTGTGTGTGTTTGTATAGAACTTTGTGGGATCGCAGAGCCAAAATACATGTATTTAATATACGCTATTCAATTATGACCTTTTTGATACAAACGTATTTCATTCGTGCACCTCTTGTATAATATTTTTTTTTTTTTTTTTGTTACGACAGAAACAAGAATACGCATACACACACCCGCACACGCACACGCGCGTACGTATTCTCGTTCAGGTGCGTGTCATTCTTCCATATAGTGAATTCTTGTCGGAATTCGACGAACAAAAGAAAGAGCACGAAAATCGGAGTCGCCTGCATGTATGTATATATGTATATATGTATACGCGACGACGCGAACTGGAAAAAAATGTCAGGGACGTCAAATGAACGCGCCAGGACCTGTCGCAGTTGAAGAATTCATATCGAGGCAAGCACACACCACGGACTCAAAGAACGCGGATGACGGAATCTGGAGATCGACACTTGATGCATGATGTATATATACATGCAATATATGAACGAATATTGAAAGGAGTGACAATACGATGTATACGCGAGGAATGGAATGGAATGATGGGAGTGATTATGCGATGGGTCCGCAAGATGGGACAGCAGAGGCGACGTCTGCACGACGAGTCGACAAAGTCAATGGGAAAATGGGAACGGTTTAAGCCGAGGTCGTCGCGGGGTCTAAGGATGTAAAGGAGCACAATACAGTAGGCGACACGAAGCAGTCCCGACGCCAACTCCCGGATCCCGATGATGGAACCGTCGCCCGATCATCACATCCGGCCAATTCATCCACACCCGATTCATCCGCCCGCGATCAATTCACAATAATGTAATAATATAATAATTACTTTTCAATCTTGAACGCGCACCGAACCGCGATTGAACGGATTGAACCGCGCACTGCGAGGGGGCAGGATCGAGCAAGAGTATAGGCTCAAATTGCAAGACACATACCCACATACCTATATATATATATATATATACATAACGCGTTTAATGTCCTCGGGCTGCCCCGGACCCCCGGACCTGGACCACTACTGCCACTGACGACGGTTTCCAGAAAGCCAGGCCCGTGTCACTGGTTACGAGCTCCCGACTTGCAGAGGCCATCACCGCAGTCTCCAATATATCGCTGCTATACACATATATACCAACCAACACTACCTACCTGCCTACCTACCTACCTACCAATATATGTATGTATGTATATGGCGGTATATATATGCGTATACAACATCTCTACAAGTTGCCGTCTCCTTCTCCTTTCTCTCATTCTCTCTCTCTCTCTCTCGCGAGTTATATGGCTGACTGATCGTTGGCTGCGTGAGTGTGTAGGTGCATACCGTGCATAATAATACACATTCGCAAGGAGCTCAGTCTGGCAACCATCGCATCGCAGACCCAAGCCCGACGATGCCAGAGCGAGCCAGACTACTGCCACTTTAAACCAGTGCGTATGCACGTACCTGCGGGGCCCTGGGATTTAAAAGATTCGCGACTTTTTTTTTTTTACACAATTTTACATACCTCATATGTATAGCTGTATAGAAGGACTCGACATCCGCGGCGAACGATACGTTTCTGAACAATGTTTTCGCGACTTTATATTAGATATGCAATATACCTCATTAGGCTTGCTTATATATGCATTATTCGGGATGGTCCGGAAAAATGAAAAGCGTAGAAGCAAATTACTCTCTATTAAATATGCCACATTAGGGATTATAATTTGATCGAAAATGCCATAAAAAGTAGGTATCTAATGTTGAGAAAAAGAATGCATTAAATCAACCGAAGTTTGGTTAAATCAAAGAAAAAAAAAAAAAAAAAAATAAACAAATAAATAAAAATAAATGTTTGTCTATACGAACTAAATTATTTGCTGATGATTTTATTTAAACTAAAGAATTCATTTAGTTGTTTATTAAAATTTTGTATGTATTTATTATAAATGTTTGTTTACATGGGAATAAAATGACACTATATATATACTGTTAAAAATTTCTTTCGGGTAATAAAATGTACAATAAAATGTAACTCTGATGAAGCTGATGCTTTATATCGGTTTCTGTTAGAGAATTTTGTGAAACGCGAAGAGAAATGTTCAGGAAAGCTTATAGATTGGTTTTAAATATATACTTCACACAATTTATTCCAAATGCGGTCTTATATATCCGAGAGTCCGGTAAATGGTACTTTATACCTTGCGGGCGCAAGAATAGCAACAAGTGTCGGCGTCTTCTTCTCTCTGGGAAGTTGATGAACTGCTCCTCCTAATGTTATGAATATTTTGGCCTGCCTTCAATTTGTTTAAACCATAAATAATGCAACGATTACATGGAGGGAAACATCATTTGCAATCATTATGTATATTATGTTATGTATACACTTGAACGAACCGATTTATTTCGTTTAATAAGGCCGAAATACTGCGCCAATAAAGACCACATATATCAGTTCTGACTATACATATATAATATATATAAGTAAATTATCGAAATTTAGAGAAAGCGACCAAACTTTGTTAAAAATGACTCCATACAATTTTTCCCTGGTGAAAATCCGAATGTACGGGGTGCCCAAAATGTAATTTGGACCAGTGTACACTTCCTGTACAGTTCGATTTTTACTAGGGTTACTCTGCAATATTTTACATCGCTATATACATATACGAGCAATATGATTTTATTCGAGTTATTATAAGCCAGGAACATTAGCTGCGCTGTACCCATTTTCAAAAAGAAGTATATTTTGTGTTTTTCAGGTACATAGCAAAATGTTTCAAGTCAAGTACCTCGAAAATTATTGCTCGTGCGAGAAAATGTTGCATACCGCAACAAAAATTATATATGGAAATTTATGGTTTTTTGTTTTTCAAGTTTAAATCGCGAACAATTTTATGGTCATTTTCGAAATCGTCACATCAGCATTCGTAAAAATTCATACAAATTTATAGAGAGAGAGAAAGAGTGAGAGACAGATTAGAAAGGGTATTTACATTGTACCTTTTTTAGACGAAAAAAAAAATGTTTGCTGATCGACGATACTTCAATTGCTCGGCAATCAGATAGAATGCATCAGATCGAATTTTGGTAAGGAACAAAACATGCCATAATGCATTTAAAATACACTATTAAAATTAGCAATTAAAATGACTTCATTTTATGGATTAAAATGCATTGAAATTCATGTACGATATATATATTCTGTGCATTATCGTTAGTCACTCAAATTCTATAGAACAGATTGGATTGTTGAAAGCGTCGATGTAAATGTATTGTAGTAGATTCCTCAAAATCAAAAAAAAAAAGAAAGAAAGAAATTGATAGAATTTTCTTTTTTTTTTAACTATGAAACTTTTTGTACATAATCAGACATATTTTCAAGTATGTAAACATTTTTTTTTTTTTTAATTTCTTTCCTCATTTACTGCGACATCTAGGGTCAGAAACGTCCGAAACGAAATATCCAAACGAGATATTAAAATAATACGTAATAGAAATGAATACGGCTAAAGCCGGAACTGAAATTAAACATTTTGGACAAAAAATGGCGGATTTTTAAATTTTTTCACCCTTTCTTTTGCAACCAAAATTATTCAGAAAAACGGCTTAAAAATAATTAAAAAGTTCGGGCTGAAACTAAACATATTCTGAACATTACTCGGAAATTTCAGACCCATCCCAGATAGCAAAATAAAAAGGAGTTCAGAATGGTCTCAGAATGCGCTCCAAAAGAGGTCAGATGCGCCACTTTCTGAGGATTTTCTGAGCATGAGGTCATAAAGACCACATAATGGTATGGTGTTCAGAAAAACCTCAGAAAATGGCGCATCTGACCTCTTTTAGAGTACATTCTGAGATCATTATGAACTCCTTTTTATGTTTGCTGTCTGGGATCGGTTAAATAGTTTTTCCGAAATCGTGTCAGTTATAAGTTAAACATTGTTACGAGAAAAACGTATTTACAATTTTTTTGCTCAACATTTATTAGCGATGAATGCTCCATAAGCATACATAATGCCTTACTCTTACCCGAAATTGTCACTTTCTGCAGATTTTTATTGTTTCGGAGCTCAGTTCTTTGTTCTTATATGACGTTCTTATATATATATATATATATACTTCGTCATTATACAGTGCAACAGTTGCCGAAACGCCTTATGAACGCTCTTACATGTATATATATTTATATATATAAATATGAGCAGAAACTGATGTAATCGACTCTATTCGTAGGATTTACCATCGGTTGGTAATCGATTTATAAACGGTTGTACAGTACCGTGGCAAAAATAAGATGTATAGCGCTAGCTAGCGCCACTGCGTATCATCATGGTACTGACTAACGCCATGGTTATTTTCTCCCAGGGTAACTCCGTATATATGTATACGTATGTTATAATGTAATATAGTAGTATATGAAAATGATGTTTTTGGAAAATGAATTAAAAAAAAAAAAAATAAAAATAGATTCAGATGGTACCCTTGACTTTCTATTCAATAAATGTATCATTGAAAAGCATAAAATCTAAATTATGAATATTATTCACAAGATTTAAATGCATTACAATGTATTAAAATGTATATACGCATATATGAAAGCGCTTCGTTGGAAATCACCACTTTTTTTACTTTGCCGAATCGATGCATTTTCGTTCATAAGACAACCATTTTGACTCTGATGGTTTCAAATTCATATGAATAAGAGTATTTGAAATAATCGCAAAGAATATAAAATGCTCATATTTTACAATTAACCTAACGCAAGTCGACGTTTATAAGATAACCCACATCAGTTGAAATTGTTTAGCCGTATGCAAAGCTGAATTCCGAATGAATTTCGTCCAGCGAGATTTTTCGTGCAGAGAATGCAACAAAAGCAAATTTTTTTATGGCAATTACAATTTAGACACGTTTGTATATAAATCTTTAAATTTTCTGTCCATCGCGGAGAAAAATAATCTGTAGTATGTACAAAAAATATTCTGTTAATACACATTTCGATTCGCACGGTGTACCCTAAAGTTGTGCCAAATAAACAAATCATATCTGTAAAATTTGAAAATACATTTCTGAACGAGCTATATATGTATAATTTGCGGGTATGACGAAAAAAATCTGTTGAATTTATAGATTTTTTTTTTTGTCTGGCGCCCAATTGACGCACTTAATGCAAGCGAGATTTAGAATAAAGTTTGGTGTATATGATAATGACAGACAATTATATAGCGATGACGGGTAATAGTGTAGGATGATGCCATAATGATGTTGTGTGACGATGATGCAACATCATTCTTAAAAATTATGTATCCTTATAAAAAGCCTCTTTTATTCATTTCCTTCATATTCTTCCATCCAAACACGTCATTAGGATTTGGGTAGGTTTCTCCCAGCTGATTGTACTGAGCCCATACACAATTTGCGATTATATTAAATTTCTATTCCAAAGTTATGCAGACTTTTTTACGTGCTTCGTTTCAGTAAAAATGTATATGTAAATAGAAGAGTTAATTCTCTGCCAATTTCATCAATGTTTAACCACTTCCAGTTGTGGTCAAACATTGTTGAAATTTAAAAGGGTTTAGGCAAGACATTTTCTACAATCGTGTATTTTACAGATTGAACAGTCGATTATTTCTAAATTTTCATTCCTAAACCGTTCAGGGGATTTCTACTTCTTATTTATGCCGTTCGATTCGAGTGCCAGGATGTATTCCAGGCCTACATCAGACTATTATACCTTTCAAGGACTCGATTGATGCGATAGTTACCTCTGTATGTGTATCATACTTGAATATAAGATGACACCCTTGATGGTAATGCTCCATCACGTGTAATCTATACGTGACCTGACTGACGCTTTATACCCCCACAGACCTATAAAATTACATATAGATTTTCGATAATATCAATTACAAAAATAATAATAGTCTTGTGTTAGGATATAAAAAATAACCATATTTAAAATCTCGAGGTGGGATTTGAAGTGTAGTAGTGTAAGATTCCACTTACGTTCCTGCGTGTTAAATCGCATAGGAAATTGCATGGAACACGAAAAAGTGCACAGATCTGATATCAGATGGGATTTGCGTAGGATGTTATTTCGTATCCCTGCTACTCGTCTATAATGTCATGCAGAAATTTCTTCGGAAATAGGAAACGGATCCTAAATCTGTACGGCGATATAAGATCAATAAGATATAGTTGCATGTATATAATAGCATTTCGTTTTATTCTGGTAACTTACATGTTAACAGACCCTTAAAGTCGATTTTCTAAATTTACTTTATTGATGATGTTTGTGTATGTACAATAAAATAACAAACAACAAAAAAATAATAATAATAAAAAACGTTAATAATACGAGTATTCGAGTTCTGAAAATTTGACGCAACATTTACAAGATAATAAAAGTCCAGCAATGGTTCAAAATATGGAGAATTAACATCGGTGAGACATAGATGAGAACAAATCTACACAAATCACATTTAACCTGCGTAAAGAAACATGACCTACCGTTATATTAAACAAGCAATTACCCAGTAATTCAATCAAATACTTATTCATGCATTTATATAGGTCGGTGTTTAACATGGAGAGACCACATCTGATGAAAAAGGAAACAATGAAATCTCAAGTTACGAAAAATGTACTGCTTCTATAGGCAGGAAATCGAAGCTATCAATAGAAAACGAGATATTAATCTAGGAGTGCATTATTAAACCTGTATATCGGCCTACGGCTTATACGCATAGTTACGGGGATCAGCAGCAAATTCCAACATAATAGTATATTATGCATCTAGTGCGTAACGTGTACTTTTTTTCACGAGCAGCGATTGGTCCCCACGAGGCAACATCAAAGCTGGTGGCGAGTATTGGCCAATCGCTGGGAGGAAGAAAAGGTTATACGCACGAGCCGCATACGATATTTTTTGCACGAAGCGGGAGTAAAGTAAATTCAGTGCGTAAAGTGTAAAACTCGTTTCACGCACAGAATGAAAAAAAGTGCACTTTACGCACTGAAAAAATGACTTTACGCACGAACTTTACGCACGCCAGTGCAAAAATTACATTTTGAAATCTTGGATGCGAAAGAGGGGAGAGAGGGGGGATTTCGAATTATGAAACAAAAATTAAACAATTATAAAATTTCTTCAGTACAAATTAGCCGCACGCCCGTGCAAAAAAATAATAATCGAACGTTTCCAAAACAAAACGCTTAGAAACATCATAAACGCTCCTTGGTTTGTATCAAAGGAAATAATAGGAAAAGATATGAACATTCCAACTGTTAAAGAGGAGATAGTAAGATATAAAGTATATATAAGTTTCAAGAAAGCGACTCAGTACATATCCCAATAAAGTGGCAGCAAACCTCATTCAACAGTCAGCATATAATACCACACTAAAACGATACAAACCCTTATTTTGAACGCGTTTATTATGAGTGTACATTTTACAATTTTTAGATTAACATTATAATACAACTGTTTATAAAGATTCCTGCCTTATAAAGAATATTATTATTCTAAAGTAAATCCGAAATACTATGGGTATGTAAGGAAAAAGAATATCTCTGCTAGTTAAGAAAATGAACCTATAATGTATGCATGGATTAGATGTTGTAGAGTATAATATGTATATAATATAACACTTCAATCTTTCACGTAGGTCTTGTAGGTCGCCTGTACTCCGATATGACTATATAACATGAGCTAAAAAAGTGGGAGAAGCATGGTGCTTTGAAACACGAGTTTTAGCTCACTGAAAAAGAGAAGAATAAAAATAATTTAAACACCAAGGGCTTCTCTCCTACGCCATTCGGCCACCAATCCCACTATTATAGGGATCTCCGTTTCCGGGACCCCCGGCTCGCTTCGCTCGAATCGTTTAAAAATTTGATATACTACATTTGAAAAGCATTGGTATATAATTTCTATTCGATGAGATCTATATTGATTAAGAAAGTGTGATCATGACGTTTAATTTCATGTGCATTAATTAGTACATGCTTATATATATTTTATTTTTTTCGTCTGTCAAAATTGTATAGTATATATTAATAAAATTTGATAGGCGGATATAGATGGAGGGTAAAGCGAGTATAGAGCAGTCAGAACAAGGGGGCGTCGTTCTATAATCGCTCTGCTCGTTACAGTGTTGTTACGCTTTTTCTATAATGTATATACTGATATTTCCTTATATAGATTTAAGCCTCTAATTAATTATCTTTAATATTTTATACTATTTTCATCATTATAAATACATTATGATTACGATTGACTTTTTTCTGTAAACACACGTTCAATCTGGTTAAGTATAATGATTTTTAAGCGCTTTATTACTTCGACCCGCACCGTAGGTCGGAAGAAGTATTGAATTTGGTCCTCCTGGCAAAAAAGGTACCCCCTATTTTTTCATCAAATGTCCACGTTTCAGACCGTAAGGAACCCAAAAATGCAATAACAAATCTAGGGGATTCGCCCCTGCGGCCTTCGGCCGCCAAACCCAGCAAGGGGTTGTTCCCCCTGGACCCCCGGCTCGCTTCGCTCGCAAGATTGTATTGGTTCGGCCCTTCAGGCCTCAATAATTGGATATACTTCGCGATTGCGGCTCAGTCCATCTTTCGTAAACTTTATACCATTTTTCCAGTTTAACCTACAATATGAGTTCACTCAACCGCAACCACTCCGTGTTCTTTGTTATGAAACCTTTATAGAAAGTATATACTATGTCCCATTTTAATCCCCCCACCCGAAATATTTTAAAAAGTAAATATTTTAGAGGAAAATGTTTCAAACAAAAGTTTAAGGATTTTTCCCCGGCTATTTAATGGTACCATTGTATTTGATCTTGAACACGACCTTGAAGGTTATTTCAAGGTCAAGTTTATTTTTTTAAATGGGAACCACTATTTTTGACACCGGATTCGAGCGGGAAATTTTGCGTTCAAAACGATATTTATACGATATTTTCAACAAGGTCACGGCAAGGTCGAATGAAGGTAAAATTGTTAAATTATGGCTGTTAGGTCGGCATAGAGGTGGGAAACAGCAAAATGTTTTGGAAGAAAGAAGTCAGGGATGGAGAGAGCCACATTCTGGTACCAGCCACCTTGATATTGGACTAGATTTTTAAGTTTATTCAACAATTTTCACAAAGTTCACTTTCATTAGACCTTCCCATGACCTTGTTGAAAATATCGGATAAATATCGTTTTGGACGCAAAATTCCCCGCTCTTTCCGAATCCGGTGTCAAAAATAGGGGTTCCCATTTAAAAAGTAAACTTGACCTTGAAATAACCTTCAAGGTCATGTTCAAGGTCAAATAAAATGGTACCATTAAATAGCCTGGGAAAAATCCTTAAACTTTTGTTTGAAACATTTTCCTCTAAAACATTTACTTTTCAAAATATTTCGGGTGGGGGATTAAAATGGGACACCCTGTATAC
>JAPYZR010008063.1:0-11729 GCA_030522945.1 Trichopria nigra | reverse complement strand
CAATTCCTATTATGTAACTGTGACAATTTGGAGGCGGACATTTTGATGTAACTGTTACATAAATGGGACATAACTTCTGTGATTGTTGACTGGGAATCTTTCACGCGGTAACTATTGAATTATCATTAGATTCGAGCATTTGCATAGCAGGTGTTGATAAAAAAAAAAAACAATATTTTACTCATTATAAAACTGCAATATTTATTAACCATGGAATTGGGACTTTCAAAGGGAAATTTCCAGCTTCACTTTGACAATCTCTTCTTTGTCATCCGGGCACCGGAAACTCACAGGTGCGCGAGAAAAGACCACGGAGAGTGTTTCCGTCCCGAAGGGGGCGTATTTTAAGAGCGGACAGGGACTAAGAGGACTCTCGACTTTAATCGAAAAGCCATTATCTCTCGAAATACTGACTCCCATCCCCGATAGTAATGGGGCTTGCAAAATAGGTCGGGCTACGGAATAAGCAAAGCAAAGAGGGCGCGTCGCTCAATCCCATTATGTTTTGTTTTTTTCTTTTCTTATTGGTCTTCCTTTGATGACACTGCCAATACTTTATCTTTGCAATTAGAAGCGGTGCTTTAACGCAATTTTCGTTGGTTCGCGGAAACGACGGCTTATCCGGGAGGTTTACGGTACACGCGATCGCAATTTTGGTGACTATTCTATTGGACGCACCGAATTTTTGTTCAGAGAGCGAAATAATTCTGGTTTTAATCAACGTTAATGTTAACGATTCTCTCCGTTAATTAACGACTTTCGCTATTGTTCGTCGCAATGTTCTTAATTAGGGTGACGAACGCTGGTGTGCGCTGAAATAATCATTGGGTGGATATGTTTCTAATTACGAAAGTAATGAATATTATTCAATAACTTTATAAGAAAGTGTTCTTAAAAATACTCATGTTTAAACTTGAATAGCATGAAAACTTTGCAATAAAAAAGAGTAAAGTTATTCCTGTAAATATTTATAAAATCTTATAAATTGTAATGACTTATGACTCAATTGTCACTGTTAGAATTTTGTTAAATTCTATAATTCCGAATAGGACTCAATTTTATTTTAAGATAGAAATCACCAATTACGTTACGCTATGGTCGAGCAATTGACCTGGCTCCGCGAGCACCCCGCTTCTGGAGCCGTGGCCGTGGCAAAGCCGCGTTAAATTTTCTACAAGGGATAGGTTCAATCGAATTTGAATTTGAACTATTACTCAATGTTACGTATGCAATTATTTTTTTTTTAGAAATATATAGAATTTTAGTAAATAAAGAAAATTTCTAGTACAGTATACCTTTTACTTTTCTTATGTCAAAAAATGTTTTCTTAAATATTTAATGTAACTTCCTTTAAAATTCTTGAGATGCAGCATTTAATAACCATGACGAATGGGGCTTATACGATGCACACGGAGTTTAAAAAAAACTATCACAACATCAATAATTTTAGTCACAAACAATTGCAAATTGATGTTTCTACGAAAGAGAGCAATATCAAAGGCCACACTTCCCAATACACTATTCGTTAATGATTTTATTTAATATTCAGTAATAGATGAATCAATAGTAGCGTCGCGAGTAATTCGTCGTGCAATAAATATTTGTAAACATATAGCTAAAATATTAAAAATAACATGATGAAAAATACGTATCTCACGTATAAGTTACGTAGATGAATTGCATAAATTGGATGTATTTTTTAAAAGTGTTCAAACAAAAAGAGATTTTATAAATTATGTGTTTTTCATCACCTGTGAACTATCGGTAGAAAAAATCACGCACGATCAAAGTGTCGGCTGGTGTTCAATTGTGGACTCTTCTCGGAGATGTTACGGATCAGACAGCGAATCTCAGACACGCACTCCTGTATAAATATCGGCGCAACCCTGATTGCTCTAGCGCCGCAATGTCGAGCTTCGCCTTTTTCAATCCAACGGATTTTTATAGTCTATATGCATAACGAAACGTCGCGTGGTGACATGTATATTTATCCACGTGCGATTGTCGTTTTGTGCGCTTGCACAATTAAATGTATAACTACATTGGATGTGGATAGGAAGATTTACAATTAGCGGTCGATTCGCGGTTGGGCTTCGTTTCCGCATGCTCCTCTTCATTACCGTGAACGGAAAATGCTCTGAATAATTTTGTAATTCGGGAATTTTTAAACTAATTCGTCATTCGATCACGTTAAGAAATTATGTATATTTTATATGTTCTTAGAATATTTTGAGATTTTTATAAAATGAATGCACTTATAAATAAAATTTATTAAATACAATAATTTTATCAGGTGTTTGAAGTATTAATTATAGCCACAAATAAATATTTACTATCAGAAACCCTAGGCAACTAATTTTTCTATCGAAAGACAAGTGTCCTGACCCTTATAGAGAACTTAAACAATGTTTGCCTTGATCGATTACATTTCGAAGTACTCGTCGAAATGTAAAATTAAAATTCGGCAACATATACATATTCTTATATTATTGTGAAATTACGCCATCTCTTCAATTTAAAGAAAATGGGCATTTCCAACAGTACTTATTTAACATATACATATAGTAAATTATACTTTAGCGAAATTGTAGTTATCATGTTTTTCGTGATTTTTGGCATGGACGCATGTGCCATGGGATTTATCAATGTTATTTGATCTTTTTACTGTTAAAATATATTAAAACTATAGTAACATTGACATTTTTTTGCAACGACTTAATCGAATTGAACGACTATATAAAGTTTCCATATATAAAGTATTTTTTAAATAATTTATTCCTTTTATGACTCAATACGGAACAACACAATATCAGAAATTGTATTATTTTTTTTTAATACTCACAGTTTGCGCTTTCTTAGGGGCGATACGCATTTACGAAAAAAGGAGCTTTTTGCATGTTGAATTTATACTTTTTAAAAATCTACTCATTTAAATCCGGTGTTTTTTTTTACTTTTAATTCAGTGATAAGAGAGATTACGGGATGATTATAATTTACTAATGTGCCATTTAACATTTAATATATAATTACAAATTTAAGGATTTAAAGTCGACCCTTCTACTTGAATTTTAAAAGCCCCCTTGGTAAATGTAAATAATTCATAATTAAGCAGTAGCAGTATTCTATTGTCTCCGAATGCGTGTTGCGTTGTTTGATTGCTGAAACATTTCTCACGGCAAAGTTATTTGCTGAGAGCTCCTAGGTTTCTCCTGTTTCCCTTCCTTACGATGTGCGTGATAGTCACCAGCTTTCTGCAGAATTGATCCAGTACCACAACTATACACTCTCGAGTTTGTTAGAAACTTTGGTTTACTCTTCTTGGTACTACGAATATGGCAACCCAAAGTAAAATATAAAATGTGCCATTATACATTATATGAAATATACTTAGTTCCGTTCACAATGTAATATCGTAAAGAGGAACATGTTGTAAGTTCACAAGTGTTAAAATTAGAATTAAATTTGACAAAATATGATGTATGTATTATTTTGCTCTGATATCTTAAAAATTACCACATTCTCATTTAAAAAAAATATAGACGCTTATATTTGAGAGGGAGGACTTATTCGATCTAAATAGAACTAAGTTTTATTTTCTCAAATGTCGAGAGTAATGACGCCATTTCAGTCAATACCTTTAGCATTATATTTACCTGTAGCGTTTGTTATAGGATCGTGCGCGTTGTTAGTTTTTATTCAAATTTAAAAGGTGGTAACAGATTCATTTATTCAAAGATACAGATATCAAGTGAAAATGTACAAAATTGAGAATACGAACACCAATTTTAATGCTTAAAATTGTCAAACATCCAATTATTAATTTATGTACAATTTGGACTTTTGTGAATATTCGTCGAGTAATCAAATATTCGTTTAGAATTATTTTACGAATCATGTTGTTAAAACTGATGCGTATATTATTACTTTCTACAGAAAAAAATGAGCCAACTGACGTACAGATGATTCAGACTTGACCACTGAGGGGATGCAATCAACCTGGAGATTGCATGTTTCTTTTTTTCAGATAAGAGTAGAATGGAACGTAATTCGTGGAGTATTCAACCTGACAGCCGTATCTATCTAGCGTAAAATTATAAAGTTTCGTGGTCGTAATTGTACCTAAATTCTTGTATTATTCGTCGGAGTCCGAAGACGAATCTGTAGGTAGAGGATCTGAAAAAATAAAGATATATTTTTACAGTTTATTCTTGGAAATTAATTACTAAAATAACTTATAATTACTAAAAAAATTTAGACATATTTCTTGTGTGATTCTAAGTACTTTTTGTTCTGCAACATTTTTTTTTTTTTTAATTTGACCGTTTTCTAATTAAAAATAATTAAATTAGTTTACTATGCCATGAAAGACCACTGCAGCACTATTTAAAATTGAAAAAAATTTAAACATAGAGATCTTATTTTTTCCACATTTGCAACAACTTCAGGGGGTGAGTATAATAAAGTGAGCATACCAAAAGCATGCGTATGTGACAAAATATCGTGTACGTCTTGGGAGATGTGTCACTATTGCCCTTATGCGATGTCGAAGCGCGAGCAATTATGACACGCCTATCTCCCTAAATGTACAATCTACTATTATTTACCTACAATATATACTTAATTACCTTCAAAATTCGTCACACGATAAAGAACAATATCTTTGCCCTTCTTTTTAGGTTTTTGAGTTGTAATTGCGATATAGTCCTCATAGTCACGTATATACGGAATTCCGTTATTGTCCGCAAATTCAGGTATATACGGAATTCCGTTATTGTACACACATTCAGGTATATTCGGAATCTCATCAAATTCGAAGTCAGACAAATTTTCATTAGGCGGCATACCAGGAGTACGTCCATACATTGCATTAAGGATGACATCGTTATCAATGCTGGCCTTATCTAAGCCAGCTAACGCGAGTTTTTCAACAATTTCTTCGTAATCACTGATGTTATTCCTTGATCTCGGAGCAGAGCCTGATGTTTCTGTTGCACGTTGAATGTTTCGGTCATGTTCAGGCATCGATGGCACAGTGAGATTGGTTCTGTTCATCGAAACATGGCCGTTCTCCATGTGTCTTATAGATTCCGAAGTCCTTGGATGACTTCTTGTCACCGATTGGGGTTGTGCAGAGCTCGTTAAGAACGGTCTATTCAACCTTGGATTGCTATTTGTCACCAATTGGGGTTGTGCAGAGCCCCTTAAGCACGGTCTAATCAGCCTTGGATTGCTGTTTGTCACCAATTGGGGTTGTACAGAGCCCCTTAAGCACGGTCTAATCAACCTTGGATTGCCGTTTGTCACCAATTGGGGTTGTGCAGGGCTCGGTAAGCACATAATGCATCTTGGATTGCCGTTTGTCACCAATTGGGGTTGTGCAGGGCTCGGTAAGCACCTATTGAATCTTGGATTGCCGTTTGTCACCAATTGGGGTTGTACAGAGCCCCTTAAGCACGGTCTAATCAACCTTGGATTGATGTGTATCACCAATTGGGGTTGTACAGAGCCCCTTAAGCACGGTCTAATCAACCTTGGATTGAATTGGGGTTGTGCAGGGCTCGGTAAGCACCTATTGAATCTTGGATTGCCGTTTGTCACCAATTGGGGTTGTGCAGGGCTCGGTAAGCACCTATTGAACCTTGGATTACTGTTATTAACTATTTGTGGTGCACCTCTTCGTAAATCACTAGGTAGTACTCGAAAAGCTCCATTTCCAACATTTACCCATCGGCTTGGTGCAGGGACAGGGATCAATGGTCGCTGAAAGTTAACAATCTCTGTATTCGTTCTTGCAACCGCTATTGGTGCGTGAATATATCTACGCTGTCTTGTTCGTTCTGCCAGTCCGCTCCGTTCTCTCGGTGATCTCGGTTCTGTCGGTTCTACCGGTTCTCTCGGTGATCTCGGTTCTGTCGGTTCTGTAGGTTCTCTCGTTGATCTCGCGCCTAGAGAGCGTACGGGATATAATTCTGCTGATGCGGAGCTCCTATTGGTGTCCTGATCACGCGTCGTACTTTGTCTTTCCTGCATCTGTAATTTTATATTGAAATAAGTATATGTTGTTCCCAAAACATGTTCTGATAGAACATCTCGACTTTGTGAGCTTAATGAAATCATGACACAAGAAGGACAACAAGTAAACTGGATTAACGAAATACATTGGTTCGGCGAGCTTTGCCATTTTTTTGACAACCCAATCAATTTATGACATAGATATTTCATACAGATATATTTAAAATAAGGGCATTGTGGTAATATAAGAACTTAATATATTTTTAAAAGTCGAAACCAAAATGAGTGTTTAATAGTATACCAAACAACGGGTTGGCTTGCAGAAGCGATGTATACAAAAAATATAAATTTTAAAAGTACATACATAAAAATAATAAGTAATGGTTTTACTAATGGTATCGGTGTTAATTTATTTTATTGTGTAGCCAGAGGAATTGATTTTCTCTTATCTACTGATATATATATGTACTAGATTGGTCCTTATTTTCGAAAAGTTTGAATTTCTTCGCTCCCAGTTGATAAATCTTTTCTATGGGATAACAAAATAAACCCTTGGAAATTTAATTCAAATCGGAAAATATTATTAACACGTGCTGCAAGAGACTTGAAAATTACCATTGTTTTGATAACAAAAAAGTAGAAAAAAAGTAGAAAAAAAGTAGAAGAAAGTGGAAAAAAAAATTTAATTTGTAGTAGGTGGTGTTATCAGAATAAAATCCTAACGTGTTACCCGGTGAAAATATGATTCCTAAGTATCTACCAGATGAAAAAATTACAGTTCCATTTAAAAACAAAATTTTACGATGAAGTTATTCCTGTTTTGAATTATGTTGATTTTTTACTAAAAAAGGGAAATGTTATTCTTTACTTTTTGTGCTTAAAATTAATTATTGTGCTTATAACAAAACATTATAGAAAGCACGCTAAAAACAAATTGTTGATGCGACATTAAATAAATGATAAAAAATAAAATTATAGAAAGCAGCAGAGGGTCGTATTTATTAAAGCTTTGGAATTTGTTAATGAAATCCTTTGTATTCTAGCGTTTTTGTTTTTGTAGTATCTGTAAACTATGTATGGAATGATTGAATGTATAAAAAACAAAAATTGGGTGAATGAACGTATACCAGTGTCCGTAAATAATATTTCGAACATTTTGATAAACATAAGTTTATGATAATTTAAATTTGGTAGACTTTGATTTATTTACATTTGTCTTTTGAATAACGTATTCGTTGATATTGATCGCTAGCTGTGTTTGTATGAAATAACCTATAGTGTTTACGTTATGCTATAATACATTACTATTGAAATTCTGCAATAATTAATATTAAAACAAGAAATAGTTATGAAAGTATTTTAAATTATGACGGTAAATGGAGTAAAATAAATACACCATTTTACGACAAAAATTCATGACTGTATATACTACACATAATAGTATATATGCGCACGTAAAAAATATAGCTTTAAATAAATTATTAGGTAAATTGTTGTTGTGTTAACAACAGAGATTTTTTGTTACGCTTTATATGTCTTCAAATCACACATTTTCTTAGGACATTTTATTCAAAAGAAATACAATTAATTAATTAAAATAGTTTTTATTTAGACAATAATAAAAAAAAAATGCAAAAAATACCTTTCCTTATCAGAGTCTAAAAATGTCTGAAGATCAAAATTTAATATTTTAAAGCTTACCTTGATTGATATTTCGTAGATTCTCGAAATATCAAAGAGCAGAGGATGCAAAAGTCAAACAACGGAATTGAATCGGAACACTGATTTCAGTGGACTAATTTACCTTTCAAACATTTCTATTTAGACGCTTGAA
Organism: Trichopria nigra; assembly: GCA_030522945.1. Taxonomy (NCBI): domain Eukaryota; kingdom Metazoa; phylum Arthropoda; class Insecta; order Hymenoptera; family Diapriidae; genus Trichopria; species Trichopria nigra. The sequence goes on along the minus strand of JAPYZR010008063.1, from coordinate 3,883 downwards.
ATTAAGTAAGTAGGGGTAAATTGAACCTTACTTTAGATACAAAATTAATAGATTGTTTGTTACCTACTTATTAAATATCTCCAAATTTTAGAACTTGAAAAACAAGAATAGTATAACAAAATCAGTATATAATTCAATATTGACGTAAATTTTTGCTTACAGACATCTAATGTAGAAAAGATTGATATATTTTTTTCTGCAATTCTGTGCGCAAAGTGTCACTTCGCGCACTAATTTTAAAGCCGAGAAGTTAATTTTACGGGATGGGTATGCGCGAAGTACCGTGTCGTGCGCGAAGTAACAAAATATCGTAAGCAACTAGTGCGCAACGTTACCCCACTCGAGCAAACGCAAGAGCACTCATCGCCTTCGGCGACTCGTGCGCAGCATTTGACGCTCGTCCGGTAAAATTGTCTTTGCGCACTTGTTGCATAATATACTATTTCAAAATTTGGGCTGTTGTGGAGTAACATACGCAAGCACTAAAAGTATATCGATGAACTTACTTTAAAATTTAATGGGAATTTTTGGACATAAATTCGCCCCTGCGGCCGTCGGCCGCCAACCCCACCGGGGAGCTCAGCCCCCTGGAGCCCCGCTCGCTTCGCTTATTTATAGTTTCATGATTGCCATAAATACTTAAAAAATTAAGTGTAAAAATTTTGTGAAATTATTGCTTAATATCTGAAAAAATATACTAGACCTATGGAATTAATATTAAATTTCAATATTTTATTATAATAATTATAATATTATTAGAATTAAATAATATTATACATTTTTTCAGAAAACTTATATCAGTTCGTTTTTCAATATATACTTGTAGAATTTCGATTTTCTGATCAGTCATTTTCAGTTTTAAGTTTGAACCAATTCACCCAGTAGGACTTTCAAGGATTTCGCTAAAAGTCCTTTGGGAACGCGAGACACTGAAGACCGAAACCAGCCAGAAGACGGGAAGCAATTCTTGCCAGTCCAGAGGATCAATTATTATTAACCACTCGACTCTAAGTATCCTCCATTCATTAACTGCTTGGTTTGATCGCGCAGAATAATAGGAATCTTAAGAGATGTATTGACATTCCTTGTTCGCTGTCCTATAAACGTGCTTTTGATTAAGACGTATTAATTACAGTGGAGCAATTTGTAGTAATTGCGGGGTTTACCTGGAGAAATAAATCGTTTGATCTGCACGTCTCGGGGCAATATCGGGAGCTTTACTTTTCTTACAGAGTATCGCTAAAAGTGATAATAATTTTTCATATTATTGGATCGTTATTTCTTTTACGTATATAGTAATAATAAGTAACTTTACTATTTCAATGAATAATTGTAAAGGTAACTGCATATTTTTCCAAACTTATTGACTCGCGTAGATAGTTTGAGTTTACTGATTTATTTATATTTTCTACAAATATGATGTAATACAGCATCAATTAATACGGAGGTGGAAATAGGAAATTGAAAATCTCTGCTTAAAATGCAGAATTTTCAATATGTAATTGTATTACTATTGTATAATTTTTTCTTTATTTGGCATTCTTTCTTTTATCATAGAATGCTAAATTTTCTCTGTAGGTTACATTGCATTCTACAATTATAATAACTAAACCGAATTGAAATTTATATTAAGTGCTTGTAATATTAAAGCGGACGGAACAAAATTAAAATGGTTTCAATTAGTTTTCATTTGCTGGTCGACCTTCTTATTTACAGATGACAGTTTACTCGCTGATATTATAATTTACGTCGACTGCAGACATTTTGCACTAATGATAAACTATACACAGTGTTTTATTCTGAATAATAGAATATTGCAGAGGGAACATTTTGTAACCATCCTTATAGTTAGAAATGTTTGAAAAATTTTAATTTATTTTAGTGGACTAATTTGACAATATTGCAATAACATTTAACTCAAATCATTAAAACTAGTGTTTAACTTCATTTGCATAACCTTTCATTTAAATTTCAGTTTTTAATAATAATAAGTTTTATTGTCGGTTTCACGTGAAAATCACAGTTCTTATTTTTTGTTTTTTTTTCAGCCTTATTAGGTATGTCATTCTCTTATTTATCTAGATCCTCTATATATTATAGTACAAAAAGAATGACGAAAATGAAAAATTTAAACAACTGAAGAATCTGAAAAAATGTTTGACTTATTAAAAAAGCATTTCTTGAAAAACGCTGATGTAGGCCATGTAAAAAATAGTAAATAATTCTAAAATTCTAAAAGGTGTTAGAATTGTCATAATAATGATTTAATATTACAAAATACGATATTTAAAAACATGCAAAATAATTATAATGATATGTTTTTAAAGAAGAGGTTGATTCACTACCTCTGTAATATGTTGAACATCAGAGCTTCACTTTATATGAATCATGCGTACATATCTATACCATGATGTATTAAGAGCATATAAGTACTGTGTCGCGTTCTCAGATTAATTACTCTGGAATATTCATTATTTCCGGTCAATGTTCTAGTCTAAGCACGTGCGGGTACATCGTCGAGCTATCAATAATTTACATTTTCGATTTATAATGTTTACCCTCATCGTTATTTGGACTACCCTTACTAGCTATATAACGTATCTATAATATACATGTAACGTGCAGGTCGGTTTAATCATTCTACTCAGAAATAAAATATATTTTTATTAAACTCATAATTAGATTTTTAATAAGGGAGAGAAAACAATTGTTAATATAAAATCCACAATATTTTTACACTACATTTAAGAAATTCATAAGAAATTCAAAACATCGCAAAATAAGAATCACCTTAATATTCATTGCTTTCTGTCGTTTAAATTAACGAAGAAACTGCATGAGCATAGTTCTGTTTGCAGTTATTTACTTGCTCGATTGTAAGATAAGTTGTGAATTTGAAATTTACAATATTATTAAATTTTCAATATGTCAACTATATTAAACAACAAATCGCGTTTCGCTGCTTTTCACGACGTTTACCATTTAACGAGTCGTTTGTTTACAAGTTTTATCATTCATTGATTAATGTTATTTCTATGAAGTTCTAGGAATTTCTGTATCATTGAATGAACACACATTTCCATACTTTTCCAGATTTACATTAATTACTAGACAAACAGATGTTTAATAAAAAAACCATCTTCATTCAATTTATTATCATTGTGTATAATAATGAGACTTCTCATATAAGGTAAACTCTGTTCATCAATAATTCATTGTTTACACACTCGTAGATAGTAGAAATGGTCATCGAATATCGTAAACAAAAACAACAAAATTATGTCAATGCGCCGATGTGTATCTACGGTATATATGCTGTATCGGTGCTAATATTTTATATAAATATTTACTAATGTTTTCTCACTTCTCTTATATAGAGGCAGAGACGGCATTTCAAATAAGAGCAAAAAGTTAGAATTCTCTCTCTCTCTCTCTTTTTAGACCTTTCTACGATTCTGATCACGCATGGCTCATTACATATGCCACGTCCACTTATTGACATTCAAGATTCAATTTTTCGAGAAAGTAAAATTTATTATTTCGTAAAATTGACTTTGAATTTGATCGGATCGGGTTACTTGGGGATTTTCGGGGTCGCTGAATTCAAATTCAGTATCAAAAATGCAAAATTTCGAAATGGGGGGGATGCGGAGGCGGTAAAAGTTATTATTTCGTAAAATTTACTTTGAATTCGAACTGAACTACTTGCTCGGGGGTTTTCAGGGTCGTTCAATTTAATTTAGTACGAAAAATACAAAATCTCGATTCTGTAAAGTCGCTAATCAACTTAGTTTTCAGGGTATCTGATTTTGAATGCAGTTTCGAAAATTTAAAGTTTAAAACAGGGCGGTGAAAAGGGGGAAACGTTCAAACTGCGTCAAAT
>JAPYZR010008061.1:0-13743 GCA_030522945.1 Trichopria nigra | reverse complement strand
TTAATTGAAAATCATTGACTTGAAAGCATGCGCTTTGACGAATTAAATATTCAAATATGGACTCCAAACAAAATTTCGAATTCTAGCTCGTTCTCCTTATAGTAACGAAAGTTATTTAGTAACGAGATGTGTTTTTGTTCTTACATATAAATAGGCTGCGTATAGAGGGTCGCATCTGGCATTCTATATTAATTGATTGAACCTAAAAATTAAGAACGATATCGTCGTCCACGTCAATTTTAAGTAAATAAAGTTTTTGTTTCAAGTTCTGAATAAAAGTAACGGTGTGTTTATTTTTCCGACCCGTGTAAAACTCTAACAATACAATTAATCTATTAATTTTATTTTCTTATTTATTTTATTTCATTTGATGTCATTATTTTCTTGTCGTTTTATTTAAATACTATAATAAATTATACATAATTTAATTTTAGATTAATGAAAGCATTTTAACATCATTGTAATTTAATCATTGTGTATTCAAGACAGCCTTAATTATTCCTCTTTACTAAAACATCGATCGTCGTTCATTTGTTTCTACCACTCGTCCCCTTTTTCCTATCATTACTTTATATTCTTCTTTTTTTACGTTGTGTACGATTCGCGAAGCCACAACCTCCTGTCTTCGGCATGAAAATCACACACCTATATACGGTAATTACTTATAGTCACGCGTGCATCGTGTTATCAATGTCAACGTAATGAGTCGCGCGGTGAAACGCACGACTATATATAAATATATAAATATAAAAGAGACAGTTTTTTTAACAATTTTTTTTTCATATATATATATATATATATTGTCTATAACGGTTGCTCAACAATAACAACACCTGTCTCGTTTAGGTGAATTCGTGCACTGATGATTGACTTTAAGAATTTTCCATCAACATTAATTTTGATTAAAAAGAGAAATTTTTAATTGATAATTCTTAATTGACATTATAGATTCATTGATATCAATTTATTGCAGCATTGCAATAATTTGATTCAATTTTTCAAAAACGAATCAATTTGAATTAATTTTCGTTTGCTGGGATCTCATTAAAAATTTGTTGTTATTATATAACAACAATAAATAAACATAACAAAATTAAATTATTTATGTGATTTATAATTTTGAAACTGAGACTGTAGGAGTTTACGTGGCCGTTGAATGAATCCTTTATTGGTATTTAAAAATTCAAAATGGCGAATCCAATATGACGGACAAAAGAAGAGAAATTTCTATCAACATTTACAAAACGTATCGTTTGGAGGTTTTCAAGGTCGCTGATTACTAATTTTGTCGTAATTTGTCGGTTCTTAAAAATGGAACATAATGGCTGCGACAATATGGCGGACAAAATTTGTTTTAATTTCAAGCACAATTTATAATATTCAATGTACGTATTGGGATTTTGTATTTTGGAACGCGCTGGTTTCTCGTTCATCATATGAGTTCTGAAAAATTCAAAAAATGACGGATAATCGCGTAATCCGCGACCTCGAAAACCCCTTGTAAATTTTGATCGAAATTTTATTATTTCGTCCGCCATATTGGATCCGCCATTATGGATTTTTAAAAACGAATAACGGATTCGTCTCGAAAACCGATGTATTTACCAATTTTCAATGGACAAAATTCAATGCTAATTACTATCTTATCGATATGATATAATTACTATCTTATCGATATGACAAAGTTTCGTGAACGGCCACTTAGAGCGCTTGCATCGTCGGTAATCTTATCCCCTTCGAATAAGCGAATAGGCGATCTCGGCTTCTTTTACTCGCGCGAGCAACGATCTATCCGCGTTCACCGTTATTATATATATATATATATATATATATAAATTCGAGGAATATCTGCGTTTCTTTTTTCTTCGTTTTTTTTTTGCTCGTCGTGGGTGGCCCGCGTGTGGCTCATAATGATGCGTCGACTTCAATTCCGAGGAACTTACATACCGCGAGACTCGCCGTATATATTTATCATTTTAGCAAAATGTCCCGTACAAAAGGTACGATGAATCTTGGATTCACTCCGGTCATTAATGCCAGCGCCGGTTCGTCATGAGATCGGCACATGACGGCACAAAGCCATCATATAAAAGGGAAGAATTTACGCATTCATTTGATTATCCCATCGAATAATAGAAGATGACGCGTATATATATATGTATGTATATGCGTTCAATATGGAGTATTTGGTAATCTTCAACATGGCGGATCCAATATGGCGGAGAGATTTTTTTAATTTGCAAATCTGCTGCTCTTTGGCTATCTGGGTATGATTCTTTATGCGCAATACGTGTCTGATTCATGCAGACTTCGTATGCATTCCTATTCCCAGTAAACGAAAAATTATTGCATATCAGTATTATAGAAAATAGGATTAAGAACAATGGAGAATTATTAAGAAGCATTCATTTATTTTTGAACGTGCATGAGGTCATAAAGATCACATAATGACATCGTGTTCAGAAAAATCTCAGAAAGTGGCGCATCTGACCTCTTTTAGTAAATTTTACTAAAAAGTAAACTTTTAGAGTACATTCTGAGATCATTCTGAACTCCTTTTTGTGTCTGCTGTCTGGGGAGCTGTTAAGGGGCTGCTAAAGCGATCCGAGAAAATACATTCGGGTTTTCCGAGATTCCTGTCTTACCGACAATTTTGTAAAAATAACAGATGAATCACCGAAAATATGATGCTTTTTTGTTTTTTCTGTCTCTCCATGCACTCCACGTGTGATCACCTTTTTCACATATATGAGAGGACGCATGCATGTGTGCACACGGATGCGGGGATCACACACACAACTAGAGGATACATTATTCGTGTCCTGTCAAACCGAAATTTGTCCACACGGATGCGGCATCCTTTTAATTTTGGCAAGTTGCATGATGTTCCTTATTGACATCGTAAAAGCGCCCTAAAATAGAATTGGTAAGCGATAAATGCCGGAAACTCTGTATATATTTTTGTCATAATATCAGGTCCGTCCATATCTGACCGCCGCGCCAATTTGACGTAGCGGAAAATCGCGGAACTCTAATTTTGCTATTTTAGATTTATAAAAAAAATTTTTATCGAATATCACGACCAAAACTATTTTAGGGCGCTGTTAGGCATTTTTTATGCACGTACGCAAAACTTCATCGAAATCGGTACGATCAGTACTAAAATAATGACCGAGAATCCGCGAGGACAAATTTCGTTCTGTAATGTCGGTATATTTAGCAGCCCCTTAATGCGTTTCTATACGGATTTTTGAATATGAAAATTTATATTTCAATTAATTTGAATCACAAAATGATATTCTCTATATACCCTGTAAATGGAAACATATTGATGAATGTTAAAAATACGAATTCAAACGAATTAAAATGCACTTAATGAGTACGTGAATTCATTTCAATTCGTATTTTTAATAATCAATACGTTTTCGTTTACTGGTATAAAATGACCCGTTATAATGAAATGTGTTTTAATCCGTATTTCCGAATATGAAATTTGTATTTGAATCAATTTTTGAATCCAATAATAATATTATCGAAAACACATGTGTGTCCCATTAATGCGTTTCAATCCAAATTTATGAATATAAGGAAATTTGTACTTCATTCAATTTGAATCCAAAAAAGTGACCCAATTAAAATCTCTGAATATGAAGATGTATTTCTCTATTAATCTGAATCGAAAATAAGTATTCCCAATAAAATAACTGTAATTGAAACTTGTGTATAAAAAGCTTTCGTTTGAATCCGTCAGAATGAAAGAATAGTTTTCTTAATAAAATAATATAGTTTTGTAACATCTTTGTAATTTTTTGTAATAACAGTATTCTATAAGTTTCCTTACGAATGAACAACTTATTCTTCAACTCGCATTAACAAAAAAGATTTAATGTGAAATATTTTTGAAGTAAAAAGTATAATTAATCAATATATAAATATATATATGTATACTTGAATTTTGCAGAAGTTTCCACTGAAAGAAAATTTATAACGATGTATGTTATACAATTTTCAATTTTCAATTTATCGTTAATATAGTTATTCCTACGTACAGCAACTATAGCATAAGACGGATTCTTATTATCAAAATTGTGTATTTTTAAATATGTAATAGTTTTCTATAATAGAAAATCAAAAGATTCATCTTTTGTATACTAAAATACAATGTTAACAAAATATACGACATGTATAAGCACGTTTCGTTTCTTTTCATTCATTTTAAATCCATTACTTTTCATTCAAAATAAGAATATTTTTCCTTTCAAAACTTTCTCATTTTAAAGTTTCTTTATTCGCAATTTCGTATTCACAAAAACCCACATTTTAACGAAACGATTATGTTGGGATTCAAATATACGAACTAAACAAATTTTTTATTCGTAAATTTGCATTGAAATGCATTAAACATTCATGGTTATACGATATGCAAGTTCCAAGTATGAATTCATACCCGTCGATATCAATTAATCCATTTTAATACAGTTTAACGAATTGACAGTACGAATAGGAATGGATTCAAAGTTTTAATCCACATTTGATCCAATTCCGATTAATGGAACGCGTTATATGTATAACAATTTGCAAAGAGAAAGAAACCATCCTATACGATGCCGCGGTAACTTTGAAATATGTAGGTATATGGAGAAGAAGGTAAATAAAGGCAAACGCACAGCTCTGCGTTAAAAAGAACACACCCGCGCACATACGTAACCGCCTAAATCCATGTTCGCGCTTATACGTTTCTCGACGCGATTCGTCAGGCCCGTACACGTATGTGCGCGCATATTCACATATATTCAGACTTCTACTATCAAACTTTCGTAACAAACTTGTCACAGTATACAATATACCGTGTCGTGCTATAGTTACATTCGAATCACATAACACGCGGCTTGCGCGGTAGACGCGGAAATATTTTACCATTATCGTAACGGAACCAGTTCCTCGTAAAGCTACGGAAGGGCGACGTACCCATTCATCCGCGTAAGTCGCGCGATCGTTTCCAAGACTGCAAGGTTTTCGGTACAATGTAGTCTCGCTCCTGGTAAAACAAACGACAAAAAAAGGAAAAAAAAAACCCGCAAATTCACGCTAAATGATGCTAGTCGTTATAACAGCTATGATTCGCTACTGTTCGCTGCTGCATACGATCGTTTCATTTCATTTATCTCGACGATATCGTAATTCCGTGCAAAGATTGGTCAGATATATACGAAAGATATCGATTTTAATTTTGAACGCATTAAAAAGGGACAAATCTTACAGTAAAAGCTGAAATGTCAATTTTTAGATTTCTGAAATGGCGCCAAATCAAATCGATAAAGTCGCATCGCGAACCGTTTGACGGCACGAATAATGCGACAAAAGTTGACCGGTTGCGCAAACGACGAAAACGATAGCTATTCTTCGTGAATTCATTAAAGCGGCTTCATCAGTCTGTGCTAATCGACACACAATCCAAAAAAAAACGAGAAAAAAGCAATTCAAAAAAAAGAGGATTAAAAAAAAAAAAAAAAAAAAAAAAAAAAAAAAAAAAAAAAAAAAAAAAAAAAAACGAACGTCCGTGGAATATAATCATCCCTCGCCATGTAGGCAATCTCGATTTGCGTGAATATATATATGCGACCGAAAAGAAAAGTTGCCCATTAAAGTTCCGGCCGTATAATCGAAATCAATTGCAATCAATCGTTGTCTACTAAGACGCTACCTACGAATATCTTCTTTTGTTTTGTTTTATTTTATTCGTTTATTTCATTTTTTTGTTCCACTTTTTTTATATCGATTTTTTTCTGTTTTTCGAACAGCCTTTCGCGTACGTGCTTCTGATTACATCAAAATGTTTCAAGCGCGAAATTCCAGTCGTTACATCAATGGCGCCGTTGTTTTCTCGTTTACAATTATCGATCCTCGCTTTCCGTTCCTATTTTATTATACTATTGTGAAAGTACAGTGGAAAAATACGAGAGGCAATATGCTCTCTCATCGCTCATGCTTTAACGTACTTTTCGTTCCTCGAATACTCTTGCTCCGGAAGAGTTTCGGAGGGTTCGTAAAATAATCGCGAACAGTCCATTCAATTTCACGATTTGTTTTTTTGTTTTTGTTTTTTTTTTTGTGTGTTTTTTTTTACAGCGTGGGAAGAGGGATGCCTATTTATAAGCGATGCGCATCCCTTCTTCCGACGTTCGTTCTCACTATTGAATTTCGCCACGCCACCTGCTGCGACATCGATCTGCTGCGACATCGTCTGTTCTTACATAAATATACATTACACATACTCAAATAACGTTGAGTATACATGGCGGTTTTCTACTTATCCGACTTATCGCTCTAAGAATTAGACATTCATCATATATGTACATTATTGAGAAGAGGCAACAGGAAAGTTCCCTTAGCAGCAGTGCAATAGACATCACCGCTATTCATCCGCACTTAAAAAACGAGGCAGGATAAACAGACACCAGTACAGGTGCGCAATATCGCGTCTGGCAAATTCGTATGCCGTAGGCGCTACATCGATTGTAGACCACTGATTACACGTGCATTTAAAAAAAAAAAAAAAAAAAAAACATGCCGCACTCTGTGCGGTAATATAAATGCACGGAAGAAACCCGTCGACTACGCTCCTTTTGTTCGAATGCGAGGCAGTAACATGCAAAGAGACGGGCATTTGGAGCTCGGCGCGCTCGGTGTCGTCTTAAGCGGTTCATCCCTTGGGCACCTTTTGAGGTTATGAGCAGTACGTATCTCGAGACTACGCTCGAGACTACAATGCTGGACGCAAGTCGATCAGTTCGCTTTGACCCAACCGGTTGAAACCAGATAGTTAAGAATTTTACTTTCTGGTTCCGATTGAGGAACTATAGCTGCTCTCCTATTACCATTCAGGTACTCCTGAAATAATGACAAAACGTTAACGCTTGTTTTGCACTCTCTCCGTTCAATAGTGCAGAAAAAGTCGCAAAGCCCTGAATACGCTATTAATTAAAAATGTAATTTTATATTTTATAAGATCACAAATTTTATAAAATATGTTGCAGTATTTTCGTTTTTTAGTGATATTATTACAATTTAATTTTTTACGTGAGGTTTTCGATTAGGAATTTACGCTTTTCTGTGACAAAAATAAAAATAGAAATACCAAAAGTGCCCGATGTCGCTGAAACCAAGAACAAAGAATCATGGAAAATGTACATACCTGCAAGAGCAGCGCTTTCTGTGTTATAAATTGTGAAGGCTTGAGATCCAACTGGAGACACAATAATTTTTCTTGTTTCGTAAGAAGAGAAGCTGCAGGTTCCGTTTCGACATCTTTCGCATCTGCTTCTCCTAAACTTGCCATAGACTTTCCTGATGAATTGTTGCCCTTCTCGAAGGCGAAACTTGAATTTACTGAGTACTGGCTGGAAGTATTTGGATTGTTATCAGACTCCCCCCATTGACTGGTTGGAGTCATCGTCCGACTGTGACTGGTATAATTGCTGCTTGCCAAGTCGTTTTGGATTTTGGACATGGATTTTCGGTCTGTGAAAGCGCAATTTCTTTCTTCTTCTCTGTTGGCACGCAGTGTATCATGTGTTAATATGGGATGTTTTTCTCGACATTATATCGACGATCGTTACTATATTTACTTTACCAGTTACCAGTTGGGAGTAGACTTTTACCGTACTTTTATAAGTTTAGGGCTATTCAAATTACATATCGAACCAATTTTTGGTTAGCAAGCACTATTTGTGGATGTCAGCTTGACAACATTAATTTCAAACTTGGTTTGACCAAATGGCAACCAATTTTAAGCACTGATAACCTCAAATAGTAATGCAGACCATCCACAATTAATAAAAACAAATTGAATTTCAACATTCGTGCTACTATGATTTATGTCACCAGCAAGCAAGAAATCATTTCAAGCAATTGTGAAAGAAAAAAAAAAGAAACTTAAAACTGGTCTAATAAATCAGGAAATGATTCACTGACGAAACAAATAATGATAGCCTTACCTTTTTTTTGAGGATTGGCGCTGTATTGTTTTGGATGACCCACTGCTGCCCTAAGTGAAATGCAAACTGATACAATCTGTTCACAAACGCCTGGCAACACGCATCACAAATAATAGTATTAGTTTATGAGAAAGCTAAGCGAGTGTATTTTATACAGTACAAATATCCGGGTAAACATCACACCACAAAAGTACTCCGGACAAATACGCAAGGCGATTTTGATATACAATTTATTCATAGCAGTGTTGCCAGTGTAAACGTAAAAAATTAAACTAAGAAACTGGATTTTGCATCGAAATTCGTAGCAAAGCAAAAAACATTTACATTCAATTAGATTATTTATGAGCAGCTATTCCAGTAATAAAAATTCTAACGCACAATTAAGAATGTAAATGATGTATTTTTAAGTCACAATCATTACTGATATCATTCCTAATGTTTCTATGTAAATAACAGATGCAAAGGTAGACCCTCGCGTATTTTGTGCAGAGTTTACGAATGACAAACATAACAGAATGATAAAAATCACTAAATACTTACAGATTTTTTATCAGACCAGTGATCGACTTCAGTTTGACCTTGAGTTTGAGCCATGACTTGCTCAAAATGAGTGCACTCTTCGTGTTTTGTAATACCGTTTTCACGATAACGTTGCAGTTCGGACAGACGGAGACGAAGTTCGCGTTCTCTTTCGAGATTTGCAAGAAACTGCTCATGTTCTTGAGCAGTATAAAATTGTGCGAATACCCGCATTCGGTCCCTAAAGTCTCTGTAAAAAATATTTCAATATTAGTTTTGACAGAAGAAGGTCGATTTTAAAACTTTACGTGAAATATAAACTTTTATATATTATTTACATACTTTTGTTATTTAACATGGCAAAAACTAAATGAAATTGAATATAACCAATGAAACAAAATATAATAAAATATTACGATAATTATTTCCATATATTATTTACCTTTCTTCCCGTGTACGTTTTCTCTTATTTCCTCCTTTATCTTTTCGTGAAGATGCAAAGAATGCAGATACCAGTTGATAATCTCGTACGACGCGCTTTCTTCTGGCTCTTTCTCTCAGATTATTAGTATACATATCGACTTGCGCGAGTTTTAGCGCAATGTCCAAATCGTCATCTTCGGCAGCATTTATAGACAATGTAGAAACGAGAGATTCGGCTTCATGATTATAGTCTCTTTCGAAATCATCTCTCTGTGGCATATAGCCCAATTGTGCAGCCTCTTCTTTAGTTATATCCAATGGTGGTAAACGCGATGTCAAATCAGGCGAAAGAGGCCCATGATCTGAACTCGTATGGTCAGTGATATTTGGAGTGTAACTCGTCGAGGATGGCCAGGTGTATTTTCCAATGTTTCCATCCAAATACCTAGAGATGTATTCGTCTTTGGCTTCTGTAGACAGGAAAAAAAAAACAAGTTAAAATACTACATAGATGATGATTGAATGAATATTACTTGACTTTGCATAAAATGTACGATTTAGTACCTTCCGGTGTTCGTGTTCCGATGTGTTTACTGATATCTTCCCAGTTTCCAAATCCAAACTGTTCAATGGCATCGAGTAGCCAAATCTGCTCACGGGCTGTCCAGTTTCCTCTACCGCTAAAGGCACCGATCGTACCAGAATCCTGAAAGAGGATTTTGATAAGTCATTGTATTGACACTTATTTAAAGAAAGTAACAAAATAACGAAGCTTTGGACAAAATGGGAATCAAATAGTTTTGAAGACAGTATTCTTACCATAAACTGATATGAGTGGTCATTTTTGTGAGGACCAATTTCGGCACCAGCAGAAAAACACTGAAAAAAGAAAAAAGAGTTAATACAAGTTTTCATAAAGTTAAATAAAGTTATTTCGATAAAAAATAACTTTACTAAAAGTATCACATGCAGCTCATTACGTGATTAATTTAATTTCGGTCATTCCAGGGTTTAGGTAAATGGTAAACAACACAGTACAATACAGCAGCCACTAGTTAATATAAATCGAAATAGATGACACTTATAAATATAAATTACAGCTGTGGTGGCTTTGATGTATTTAGTTGAGCGAATGACAAAACCCAGTATTCGTAATGTTTTAATTTGTTTACTGTGTATTTTATATGATCATTAAAAGATAATTTAACATTTACAATAACACCAAGATCTTTAATCAATCTTACAACTTCAAAAACTCCAATTGATATTCATATTTTATGTTGGAATAAGTGGCCATTGAACACTTTTACTGACAGAACTGAAAATCAAAATTTTATCACTAATAATAATTGTCAACTTGTTAAAAATCTAAAAGACTGATGGTTTTTGTTATTTTTGAAATTACAAATATGTCACACTGAAAACCTACCAGTTATTAAGCTTATTTTCAGATTCCTGTCTTAATATGATGAACAGTAGGTTCTAATATGAGTATAGTCAAGATACGCACAATACGTTGTTGTCAATTTGAAGTACAAAACTGATATATCAATGCAATGATGAATAAATTCAAGATTTAGAATATTAGTAAAATGACAACATATTGCTAGACGATCAATGCAGAGTTCAATAGAACATCCCCAGATAGTAAAAGATACAGAAACATGCTGAAATAACATCGTATGTGCAGTATATGACCATCATTTCGGCATATTTCCTGCATTTGGTCAATTTTGCTGTTAAGGTTACAAACGTAAACTTAATTTGATTCATTCAGATATACTTAAATGAAAACTATGGTAATGAACCAACAAATTTTCTGCATCTACAATATAGTCGTTTTCATTCTAAATTCGACAAATATGTCAAATTACAGCTAACGTAAATTGTTTAAACAAAAATGTAGTCAATGGCTCAAGATTGTAAAGATGAAGGAACAGGTCCTTCTTTAAAATCTTGAAAGTATAACGATATGTTTTCCTGCAAAACCCGATTAGTAAATGATCATTCTTATCGAAGAATTTTTATAAGCGGTAAAAAGTCTGACCGTAATAGGATCTTTATTGCCTGGTGATAATCCAACACATGTTGTTATAAAATTATATGCTAAACATCTGGAGTACTTCACCAGTATGTACGAGAATAATAATTGTCATCTTATCCCTATATATTTCAACTTTACATTTTGGAACAAACGATCCGAACGCTGTGTTGTATCTTATTTGTGTATTTAATTTGTATATTATGTTTTGTAATAATTATTGTATATCGCTGCATTGGACTTTTAGAAATCTATTTTAATCGTTAATTTTTTTTTTCATAATAAGGACTGTATTATCCATTTATTAATATAAATAAAATAAAATAAAAATAAAATAAGAAGATTACAAAAAGTAATGTAAAAATTAAACATTGAGTTGTCAATCCATATCGTCCACAAAAAAGTTCATCAAATAAATAATATTATAAAAAAAAAAACATTTAATTCAACTCTTTTTCAAAAAAACATCAATCGTATGGATCATTCGCAAGTCATCGATTGTATTAAATTTACTGCAACATTTGAGTTGACCGAACATTATATTAAAACAAGTCTCTTTATACAGATCTCTGGAGAATTCAATTAATTCCTAAGATAACCAAACAACCAAATAAAGGCTTCTGTCAATTATTGGTACGTGCGAAACAAAAACGTCAAATTCAGTATATGTATGTACTGTGTGATGTTACTTCGGTTTTGAAAAACAAGGACAAGGGGGGTGTGAAGCCGCGGGAAACCCTCGGGTGCATGTATAGGGGATGACATGGGCATGCACGCATTAGCGAAAAGACTCGGTTGTATTGTGAGAGAGGGGCGCGGGAGGGATGCGCCTCAACCACGTGATCAGATTGGAGATGTTCGTCTCTATATAGTCATTGACTCACCTGTAAGCATAAATCGAAGTCGGCGCATTCCACGCATTTGACCCGTAGACCCGTGATATCCTCCTGACAATAGGTGCAATTGTATTTTGCGTATAAATCTGTAAACATAAGTATCGATCAATTAGCAATGATGAAATCGATAGGAATTTCGGCCTCGAGCCCGCAGCGCATACGTACCCGCCATTTTTACTTATTGCAGCGTTCTTCCAGAACTATCTCGTGTGACGTCACCGCGCTATGTGCTATGTTCCAAAAAAAAAAGGCAGTCCGCGAACGGACGTGGGCAGTTGGGCACTGGCGAGGGTATATCCGTCTACTGGATGTTCGGGTTTCGATCGAATGTCTTGGGTAAATACACGTCGGTCGGTTAATGCGCCAATATACTTGCTTACTTCTGCAACCTGTGTATATAGTTCCGCCGTAAATTTCAGGATGGAAATTGTGTTTACGCCTGGCCAGATGCATTGGGCGGGTTAGCCCCGCCGTCAACGGCGATGCGCATGCGCAACCGGCAGTCCTCGACGCTGTCGCCCTCTACCCCCTCTCTACACGTACTATAAGGGCGCACTATATATGCATGTATACGGACGACCCTTCCACCGCAATAATATATAAGAGAGGGACGGACTGAGGGTGCAAAAAAAACAAAACCCGTAATTTTATATTACATATATATATATATATATGCATATGTACTGTCAAAATTACTCGATACGCGCAAAATCAAATAATCTCTATATAAAAGAAGGTGAAAATTTATCAAGTATAGAGAATACTTCTCAATAATTTGTTGAAAACATATTTGAATTCAAAAAATGAGAAATTCAATGAGTGTTAAAACATCAAAACTTTGATTAACAAGAATTCAGAAGTATTCGTTGTAGAAGAAATGAATCCATTTTTAATCATTTTTAATCCTTTTTAATCCAAGTTTTCACCTGTTAATCTTTTTTTTTTTGTTTACTGCGGGTAAAATGCATTAAATTCCGAATCAATTTAAATCCATTTATCAAAATCACGCTTATTGTTATATTAATGAATACTTTTCAATAAAATTCAATTTGAATAAAAAAAATAATAATTAATCTTTAGAATTGAGGGAAAAATGGGTAGATTTCAAATGCACAGAGAAGTATTGAAATGCGTTAATTCTGAATCATTTTAAATTCATTTTTCGTTGGCTGGGATACTTTGCAATCATTTTCAAAACGATTGAATTCTAAAGTGAGATATTCGCTTAAAATTAAAAATGTATAGATAATAAATACATTCGAATGCATTTAAATAAAAATATAATAAATCCTTAAAATTCAGGGACAAATATAACTTTCAAATATATAGAAATGTATTAAACTCCGAATCAATTTAAATCCATTTTTCGATTGCAGTATATTTCAATCCAATTTTGTAAATAAAATAAATTACGCTTGTAATATTAAAGAATACTTTTCAATCATTTTGAAAACAGTTCCAAATGATGTCGAATCCGAAAATGCGACAATCAGAAAATTAAAAAATTTACAGACAATACATTCGAAGCCATTAAAATTAAAAAAAAATAATGAATCCTTAGAATTGAGGAATGTAGATTTGAAATGCACAGAGACGTATTGAAATGCATTAAATTCTGAATCCTTTTAAATTCATTTTTCGATGGCTGGGATACTTTGCAATCATTTTCAAAACATTTGAATTCAAAAGTGAGACATTTTAAAAATTAAAAATATTATAGAAGATACATTCGACTGCATTTAAACACAATAAATCCTTAAAATTCAGTTTCTTTACTTTCTAGGCGAAATATGGAATATAATGTTCGGCACTACCGTCCGGTGTTAGAAGGCAATTGTAAAAATAATATTGGGTTTAACTCGGCGGT
>JAPYZR010008059.1:0-10560 GCA_030522945.1 Trichopria nigra | reverse complement strand
AAAAATATAGTATAAAAATCAACGGTTAACAATAGCACGCGGAGATAATTTTCTAGGGAATACAGTATAGAAATCGTTGCTTATAAACACAGAGATCTTATCATATAATATTTTAATGAAAATCAAATGTTATTCATGTAAAATAATACATTTTAAGCGTGGAAGGTATTTGTGGTATTTCTCAACTCGTAGTCGATCTACATCAGTAGAGGTCAGTGCTATGAAAAATGCGAACCATCGTATTTTCCGGTGTCCCCTCGTGGTGAAAGCAAATGTGGTCATACAGTGGTACGTTGCGACTCCACGACATTCACCGTACAATCCGGTGGGTCGCCGAGCAATGTACGACGTCATGGTAGGCGTAATTTTCGGACGGATAACCCGTAATCCTGAAGTAGTAGTCTCAAAGACTACTGCGCTCTGAATATCCTCTCTTTTTCTTAAAGACTTACACCATATAAATATAGGAATGTCGCGTTTGTAAATAATGAAAATCAAATAGGAAAAGCGTAACGAACGTATCCATACTATATTCCCTACAAAATTTTTGTCCAGGAACAAAAAAAATTATTTTAATTCAAAGTGACGGCCGTAAAATACTAAAATATAGTTAAACTACTGGAGGTTTCCGCGCTTGTTCAATTTTTTTGGACAAAATGTCGTAGATCCAATGTACACGTAATATCCCAAAGATTTTCCAATATTAACAATGTTTCCCTCTTATTATGTTTCACTGTTAGTCCAGGGATCGCAATATGTTTTTATGCTAACAATGATTTCAAAATTTTTATAATAAACAATAAATACGTCAAAAGTTATCAAATGAACAAAAGTAAGGGAAAATACGTATAAAATTTGTATAATACAACAAATGTCAAATACAAAAAACTATTCTCGATAAACATCTACCTCGGTCGTAGGCGGTGGCAAGCTGCAATTTTGACATTAAAGTGTTAATCACCACTTGATACGATTATAATGTATTTATCATAAATAATAGGAATATTTATTACTATATGTAATGAAAAGTTTGTATATAAATGCCTAAACCGTTTTGCAGCTGTATCCGAAGTTTGTCATATCGTCCCTCTAAGTACTGCTATCGTTTTTCAAATTCATATAGGAAGCCCTGTACATTCAAAATTAATTTTTTATGCACACATTAATATATTTATATATCTGTCGATTTACGTTTTTTTTTTTATTTTTTAATTTTATGAAAAAATGCATTTTAGTTGTATTATGCGTGCAGCCTCTCGAAATAAAGCGACTTTATGTTTTATGTTACGAAGGGCTCGCGAGGTTACTTGTGGTAGTCGATCAATTTTACGGTCAAACCGAAAAGGAAATCAGGCCAGTATCCTACCGATTTTATTCGTATAGTTAATACACGGCATACTAATGACACTTGTTGAAGTTTTGTTTCACCGCAATGACCGATTACGTATCTAACAAGACGTGCGAGTATGAGAATTTGCTGAAATATTAACTTGGCATCTTTGAGCTGTTGCGCGAATGGTAGAAACATGCCTCCTTGCCAGTAGCTCCGACGCCAATTAGAAGTTGACTGGTGATTAATACTTAAACTTTTAATGATTAAGTGAAACATTTTTGATAGATTCATTCTTTTCTATAAGATTATTCTTATTATTTTTTTTTTAAATTTCATTATTATTTCTGAACACAACTATTATCAATTTTTGTATTTTATACAAATGTATATATGTAAAATTTCAAGTAAACCCAAGATAATGGACGTTCCTCGTTTTAAACTGTATCGGTCCACGAACATCCTCAAGTGTTCATATAATTCGATTTGAAACACGCGTTCAATATTTTCAATTTTTTGTGACTTAGAAGTGTTATAGGAATTGTTTGCATGGTTTTAAAACTGCCTGTCGACGACTTGTCCAACATTTCCCTTACACAGTTACCCTGAAGTGTGAACATTTTCAGATCATAATCTAATTTCTTGAATAACTTTATAAAGAAGCCTCTCCCCCAAACTCATTCTAATTTAGAATAATTGTACACGTGCTGCAGTAACATATGTTCTATAATCGCTTATTACACATCCTGTGAAGATGTAGAGTAGCATTAGGATTCACAATAATGTGTTCTGTAATCTCTTAATGTCTATTTTTTCTGCTGTTAACCGGCGTTAACTCATATTTGTACACACTTTTGAAACTGAACGTTTGCGTTGTACTAAGAACCGTATCTTAAATCTGAAGAAACAGAGAAATGCACATTAGAGCGTAAAATACTGTATTAGATTAGGCGAATACATTGATAAGAGTGTTAAGACGAAGCAAAATTAAATAAACATTTAGAGAACTTGCTGTTAAATCGTAAACCATGTAAGAAGTAATTTCACTGAAATTATAGTCGTAACTTGATATCCCCTCTATTGAACGTAGCTTGACAATGTTGACCACTCATTCGCACCAAATCTCGTAGTCCTTGATATTCGCAATAATTTAGTCCGATTGTCGCCTCCCGATGCATTGAACCAACAAAATCAGCTTACGTTTATATTGTTCGCGTTGAGAACCTTGGAGCGAAGTGGTTTAGCGAGTTTAGCGACCGAATGTCGATCGTATTGTGAAATGCATAGTAATTTGTGAGTTATATGTATAATATTAGATATGACAGACTTCCAAGATATTGACGTTCCTTGTAATTGCGTTATTAACTGAAAGAATGATTAACTCTTCAGACATTTTTTAAAAATTTATTTTTATTTTTATTATTTGCATGACTTTACCCAGATTTATTCACTTTAATCGACTGCTACTTTTATACCGCAGATCGTCTGGGATCCTGTCTTAAAGAAATGGACGAATAAAGAGGAGGATGGGGATAATGCCTCTGGATCTGTGGCACCTCCACCGAAAATATCCGAGATGGGATTCAGGCCGCAGCAGGTGTTAAATCGTACGATACCGCAAATTAGTACTACCACCGCGCCCTCCGACGACTCGATGGTTATCAACAGTTCAAATATGATAACTGGTAGTAGTAACATGTTCAAGATGAGCAGGGGCAGAAACATGCGTGCTAATTATGTAGATGTAATGAATCCTGGCGGAGCAAAGGTCAACGGTCCAACAGCTAGCCTTACGACACCCGCTGTTTCGCCGTCCGTACCTATGGCTACTTCATCGCCGCAGTTATTTATCCCCGCTCCAGGTAAGACTAATTTTTGTGAATCTTGTTAGCGGATGGTCTAGATTTTGTTATAATTTTATTTAACTAATTATTCAATGCAAATACTAATAAGATGTTTAAATAAAAGCGGAATAATGGTTTAAAAGCGTTATCTTTGGATTAGATAGATTAGACAATAAATATCATTACTTTCAGTCAACGACCCAACGGCACCAGTCGATTTTCTGACGCCGATGGCGGTGATTAATTCGCAAGCCGCGGATAACGCTCCACAAGGGGTAAGCAAACTGCATTAACTTAATCAATAATCAATTTCGTCATGTTTCATGCACCATTTTCATTATAACTTTGCGAGAGCGATGTACGACAAATTTTCACACACACATAATAACTGTATTTTCCGAAAATATAGTGTACAGCGATATGTACATTTTTGCATAAATATGTGACAAATTGTTCTGTTTATCGAAGTCATCTTTGGAAATATTGTTGTTATATTGTTGTGCATACATTTATATACATTCACGTAGAAGTTATTTAGATAATTACTGTTGATAACATTTCAAGGATTCGGTAATTCGCGCGAGGAGTCATATTTTTATGAAAAGCGTCATCATACATACAGTATATGAAAAATAAGTGCATCACATATCCATGCAATATTTGTTTCATATTCTCAAATCATACACTGCAGGCGGTACGATTTCTTTGTGCCGCTTCATTTCTTAAAGTAACTTTGTAAATTAATGTTCTCTTTTTATGTTAATTATTTTATATCATCCTTCGCAGTATTTTACACAATTTGCCTATTCTATCTGTTTATCAACGCGACCCTTCGTAACTTTTTTGTTTCATCTACTTCTGCTGTTTGAATGAAAATGGGGTTTTGAAAAAACAACGAATAATCAAATGTCCTTCTATTGCTTTTTTATTTATGTATTTATTTATTTATTTGTCATTCCAACACCTTACTATTTTTGTTTAGTATTTATTTTAGTGTAATAATATCGTAAACAAATGGGCTCAGATCATAATTAGTTTTAATTCCTGTAAAGTGACTCATTCCGAAAGTATGGTGCAATATGATTTTGTCATTCTCAACGCATGCACGTGTGGTTTTCGTTTGCCTCCTTACATTCCACCTCTAAAATTCTCAAGTATGTCCTTCATGATATGAAGTGTTTAGTGTGAAAAGTATTCTTTTTTTTTTTCTTTCTTTTAATTTACGTTACCATTCGTCGTGAATTTTCCGACACATGCATCATCCTACCAGTTTTGCACTATAGTTAGTTAATATTCAACGATTATAGATGTCATTATCACGTTACCATTATGACTCGGCTTTACACATGATTTACTAAAACATTACTGTGTCGAATTAACTTACTCTAATTTTGCGAGTTGAAGCCAGCGGTCTTATTAGGTCGCTTTATTAAGTTCAACTTAATTATTAAAATCTAGGAATTCTTTGAGAATTTCACATATTTAATCCAACTTTGTTTTCATGTCATCTATTTACAAGCAGTCGGGGAAGCAGAATGACATAGCCAAATAACAATTGTTGCGAATAGTAAGGACATTATTTTCTTTACCAGTCTCTCTGTTATCGCGTAATCGTTGTTTTATGCGATTACTGTTATTGCTCACGCGTTTTACGCATGCAACTAAAAAATGTGTTTTAAATCGATTGCGTTTAATGTCATCCAGAGTAATGCATAGTTAACACACTAAAACAATTCTTATGCCCTTCAACAAATCCGCTTGGTATTTCACCTGGTGCGACTGGGATGAGATTAAAGAATTCCACAATACAAGTGACCGAGTATTGGAGAGAAATATTCAAGCAATATTATCATTACGCATAATAATAATAATATCGTTTCTGAGTTTATTATAATATTCTACAACAAATATTGAAAGTAATAGTTTTCTTAATATTACATAAAATTAAAATTTTAAATTCATTTAAAGCCAATTGACTTGTAAGTGGAAAGTGGGCCTGTAACTAACACGCAATGTTTCCAAGTCGAGTGTCGTTTTCAACGTCTGTGTCGCTCCTTGTTGTTTTCCTGCACGAAAATACCACCTGTTATCGAGTTTGCACAATCATTCATGCCCTCTGTATACCGTTTGTCAAATTCAACACTTCACATGTAGACACACTACCAACAGTGCAAAACCAATGCGCACTCAGCGTTTGACTGTATATGACCGAGTGCAGTTGGATTGCGGACACCTTATTATCGTAGGTTTTATAAGTAATTAGCTTTGGGTGCAAAACAGTGAGATTGTTGTATTGTATGTGAAACACAGCTCTCTCGATGGAGCTCGACCAGCTCGCTATCTCGAGAGGTACAAAGCTACACGATGAGAGATCCGCGGCTCCTTCAGCGGGAAAAGGTAAACGCATATTGCATTTTAAAAACATCTTCGATCTATTAGTATAGTTTAGCTTTTCTAATGCATCAGGGCACAATTTATCAATTTCGAGCAGATGTTGGATATCCTTAAACCGCAAGGTAGAGAAATATAAATATATACGCATATACCTATAGTTTTTCATTACATTCAAACATTAATGCAAGACTCTTAATCTATTAGATTGTTTAAGTTTTCATAAATCGTGACTTTTATTGAATATATCGTTTTTATCACAATTACAAAAATTAAAAGGCCGAGGAATAACAAATTTAATTTATCGGGAAAAAAGAAGACGTGAATACAAGTGAAAATATTCCATAAGTAAAAACCCAGTCTGTTTCGCGATGGGTATTCAGTGGATTCCAGTAAAAATAAAAATAAAAAATAGACAGTAGTTCAATAAAGATAGTAATTTAATATATTTGTTTTTTAATATTTTCTCTGAAATTGACAAATTGGATAGTTGGACGTTTGCAAATATTTGCAATTTATTTAACATTTGTATCAAACGCTTTAAAGAAGAACCAGAATACCAGTGAAATCTGCAAGGTTTCGAAAACAAATAAATCGGATACGACAAAATGTTTCTTTAAATCTAATTTTTCTTTACATCGACTTTGACTAGATGAAGTATTTTGATTAGGGAATATTTAAAATAAATTAACATGTGATCTCTCAAATCGCACTTATTAATACGGTTACTGTTGTATTTATAAGGTAAATCATTCAATTTCTAAAACTTGCACATATTCCTTATTTATTTAGGATTATACGAAAGATGTTTTTTTTGTTTGTTTGTTTGTTTGTTTGTTTGTTTTTTTTTTAACGTTTAAAGTGTAATGTAAAGTTATTCTCTATACGCACCCGTAGTAAGTAGCGGCATTTTAAAGTCATATCCGGAGGAATGTGCATGCTGTAAGCATTGTCCGAAAACGATCAATCAATCAAATCGAACGAAAGTCTTGAAAAATGCGTACATTGCTAATAGGAGAAATCGATATTGTTAGAATTATGTGAATCCAGTGAACGAGAAAGTATCGAGATTTTTAAAAATAGGATTGAGAGCAATGGAGAGGCATTTAAAAGTATATTAATTTGTTTACGAAAAGTAATACCATTCAATGCTACGTGATTGTTCCCAATCCCATTTTTGAAATCTCAATACTTGTACGTTTACTGTGAATATTGCTTAACGAATAATATGCACACTCCACCATTGAGAAATACCCCATTTGGATAAGTAAATGGCAATTTGATACAGGAGAAGGCCGTATGATTTTTACATTGTAAAAATAAAGACTTAAAATTGACAATGTATAGTGCACAAGTCTATACTTGTTCAAGAGGGCTTGTTTACATTACACCTTACCTTTATCAGTTAATTCACTTACTTAATTCAAAATGCCGGTCACATTTCTCGGCTGAATTTAAGTATTTCTTTTTACAGTTGCATTTCACTCTATTTCATATCGTTTGGGGATTTCGCGCGTTGGCATTTTTACTATTACATTGCTTCTCGTCAACATTTACGTATACACTTGTCATTGATCATTTCATTTAAACTAGCTTATATGTGTACATTTATGCAATAATTATCGATGGCTTTGATAATTCGCTAGTTCTATAAGTTGTCACCAGTATCGTGGATAAAGTTCTGGATTAAAATGACGTCCAATTACAATCATACGAGTAATAGTTAAATGTTTGAAGTTTTTCCCGTAAAATGATTTTATCGTCATTATTTATACGCAATAAAGAATTTATCTACTGCCACTTAACGATATGACGTATGCTAATTATCGTACGCAATGTAAATGAATAATTATCAATTATCATTTATATTTAGTCAATTCAATTTTCTAAATGAAATATATAAGCGAGAAGAAGCGATAGAAGTGATACATCTACTGTTTTATTCGCGAGTATTATTAACAATACGGTCAATTGTGTCTATTTTGACGATAACAAAACATGATTTTACAACGATGATCGATTATAATTGAATCTCTCGAAAAAAAGAAAACAGCTTTGAATGTAAATTGGCATTGGATAAATCGTTTATCTTTAACAAACAGAAAAGAAAGTAGAAATGAAAAATATCAAACTTTAATGTAAAAATGTTTTCGTGAGAATGTACTAACAAAAAGCTTTCGTCGTTGCGCGCTCTTAAGATTGTTGCTATAGTTGAACAAATAATTGATCTTTATGTATTTAGGGACCAATGATGTACAATCCAGGAGATATGAAGGAACGCATTCAGAGTAATACGCATCGGAGCAGGTATCCTCCTCGATAAGTTTTCAAGCTCATCCGTCGACAAGTGATGACAGTCCTGATGAGTGTCTCGGTTTGATGTCGAGGGGAAGAAATACGTCGTCGGCGACTGAGAAAAGGGATATTATTTTTTAAGACATGAACCGTAACGTATATCACTGCCGTTCGGCAACAGATAGAATAATTTTTAAATCGGGCCGTGCGTCGAAGACGAGTTCCCTTGCAAAACGTTACAGAAAGCGCTGGAGCCTTTCTATTTCCAGGGTCGTCGTCTTGCGTTACGTTAGCGATTAATTGTAGATAGGGAAGAAAACAAAAAAAAAAGAAAAGAAAAACAACACATGTAATTCGCGCATCGTGCGATCGGTTTCGGGGCAGGAGTCCGTTTTTTATTCGTAATTTTTCCATGGGATTGTTGAATTTTTCATCGAATCACACCGTGCATCTGCTTTCTTAGCACTGTACAAAGTGAGAGTCAAGTATTCCGGTTCCTTGCATTCCTTCGGTACTGCTACTCTCGACATACGTCATTCTGCACGAAAAAGTCCCGAGCTAAGCACCGGACGCTCGAGCCCGGGACTCGAGGAATGTGAGTTCCTGACGCCAAGCTGGATCGTTGGCACTGTTATTAAGCATATAGTTAGAGTACATACGATTATCCCAGATAGACAAATGTGCAGAAGCAACAAAGCAGCACGTAATGCCGCCACTGTATGCCGTTAATATGGTGCTTTTATCGCAACATGTCACGAATCAGCATACATTGTCAGCATTACGGTGACAATTGCTTCTTGCAGTGCATTTGTGTGTCAACATAATTGCAGCAATCGCGTCGCCAAATGACGTGTACGTCCACGGCGCATTGTGCATCTTTGTTTTCGAATATGCAGCATAATTGATACAAGCCATTTCGACATTACGTTAGCTAGTGCGAACCTTACTTGTCATGAAGTTTAAAGCAGCATGTCGTGCATCTATTTTTTTGAAAGACACAGCACATTTCCAGACCATCAAGTTGACATTATTTTGCCTCATGTAAAACCACACCATGGCGCTTTTAGCTGCATATTTATAGCATAACATGCAATTTTTGTAAATATGAAGCACATGTGCACCTCGCCATGTCTACATTACGTTGGCATATATGAAGCACGCCAAGGCGCTTTTAACTGCAGATTGATAGCATGGCGTGCAACTCTTTTTTATTATAAAGTAGATTATATTATGATAATGTGCAGCACTAAAAAACGAATAAAAATTAAAATATACTGTTACATATACGTTATACGTTACAATATACGTTACAATATACTGCGTAAACAGTTCTAATATTTGCTTACAGCAATATATATACATATACATATCTTGAACTTACCTGCAGTGCAGTGCAGTGTACACACTGTCAACGCGGTAAACCAGGATTAGTTGGTTCATTGTTTGATACACTTGATGGAAATATGAATAAAATACAAATCGTTATTTGCTAAAAAAATCATTGAGGCAAAGCTTAGAAATTGGTTTCTTCGATAAAAAAACTACAACGATACTGGTTCGAAGTGCCAAATAACGCTGAATTAGTGGTAAAATCACCAAATTGACACCAAATTCTCGGTTTTACCTTAAATTATTTGGCACCTCGAATGACTGTCGATGCATTCTTGTTTCATGGCGGACGTACAACTCTGAATACATCTAAAGCCGAACGAAAGTGAGCCAAGGAATATGAGACATTTATTACAATTTAATACAAAAGGAGTGAAAGAAGGGAGGTAAGTTTCAATCTTTTTGTCATATACATACATTAACTAATAAAAATATTACTCATTTATATTTAAGGAATGCACAGTTCTGCAGTTTATCACACGATTCGTTTGCTTTTATTAAAATACAGTCATTCAAGATTATTTCAATTTTAAAGCTACATTCTTATGATACATAAGTAATCCGTTCAATAATTTTTACTTATCATTTAAAATATAATGAAAACAAAAACCTATAAAGATAAATGAAAATAAAAGTGAAATTAAAAAAAAAAATACATTACATTTCGCCTCCGCCTCCAACCTCTTCCGGTGAGGTGGCATGGCTTAGGTGATTGATATATGCTCCTTAATAAGCGATATCGCTGATTATTTCGAAAAAATAATATAACAATATAAGGATGTAAAATTGATTTTTACACTTGGGACATCCCACGTAAATAAGTTCACTTTTTTTAGAATGATTTTTAATTCTTGGTTTCATACGATATATTGTCATTCAGGTATGTAAATATACCGAATTTTACGGAGGTTCTAAAGTAAAACAATTACCGACCTAACCTAAAAACAGGAAAGTATAAATAAAAAAAGATTTAAATGTTACTTCAAAATTCGGGCATTGGCAGAAATAGGTTCAAAATTAAAAGAGGATTATCCGAAATAAATTATTTTGTTGCTGGTAAGAGAAAATAATTTATCTTAGGCCGAATTTTGAAAAAACGGTTCAATCCTTTTTTATTCATACTTTTCGGTTTTTATGTGATTGTTTTTTTCCCCATACGATTCAACATATATTTATACTTCATTATATTTACACATTTCATTACATTTCACGCCATATGTTTTGTCAGAGTAAATATATAATTTTCTGAATTTTTTATGTGATTTATTGATCTTTTGACAAGTGAGATATGATAAACACCGATGTGAACGC
>JAPYZR010008058.1:0-13144 GCA_030522945.1 Trichopria nigra | reverse complement strand
CCGACACCAGATTCGTATTCAGCACCCCTAATAATGTCTCTTTACCCAGTTTTATGAAAGTAATTGGAAGTTTTAACGTTTTTTTAACGTCAAAGAGCCAATCTGACTGTATATGTTACATATACGTTTACCAGTTTTATGAATTTATATGGTGTGGTACCACCGATGGGTACCTACATAAAACTGGTAATTAATTTGACATCCGCCATTTTGAATTTCGCAATGTGTAACCATGGATTTTGATAGCTGACGATTCGAGGACGCGATATTTTGATGTATCGTGGCAAATAGCACTCGGTTTTCATGTGATAATTTTTGAGTGAACAATAACCAAATTTGGGCTTCGGAATCTGAAAGAGGGATCATTTTTACGTCCGAAATGGTTTTTGAAAAATTTTTAAACTTTTTTTTTCATATAAAGTGAGAGCCGAAAATTTGTGGTACAATTTGCGTCCTCTTGGTCCTTAATGGGTTAAACTGAACGTTCTGAAGTCGCGAGTTCAAATCCCCGTCGAGCAATGTTTTTCTGAATTTGTGTTGAAAAATATTAATTCGGAAAATAAACATCGTTGTCGAAGGTTCGAATTTGTGGCGGCTATCGACATCTGTCTGTAGTTTTCGGCACCGTGATTGGTTTTTCCGTGATCGTCGCGCCGCGTACGTTTGTTTATAGAACGCTATACGGTGCGCCTGCTACAGCTAGATCACCGATTTGACCAATCATGGGTCCGATTGTGTTGTATTTGTGTGAGGTATATATGTTAGATGTTTTGTGTTGTCCTGTGAGGGATGATGAAATAAACCTTGCTGGTTGAACCGTAATGGTATAAGAAGCAAGTAAAACTGACCTGTTTATATTATCATGTCATTCATTTTGTTTTATATTTTATTTCATTATCTTTATCTAAAATATGTATATAATGTTAAATCGTTTGTAACAGACCTATGCACAGATTTTGTAAATCTCTTCTTGGATATAAGATGCGTTTTTAACGAATTGTTAATTACTCTTCGTGTATTATATATTGTACATATATATACTGGTAATAAAATACATGTGTAAATACAAATGTAAATACAAATAGAAATACAAAAATAATTATTTTGAAATTACGGGCGCTTTTCTCGATTTCGCGCCTGAGGGTGAAAGTTACGGGCGCGAATAATCGAGCTACGCGCACCTCGTATTAAAAAGTATCGTATGCATCACGTATAAATATCGATCTCCCCAACGATCGTGACTGTCCTACTCGCTTCGCTCGTGTATCGAACTTCACACTCGTGAATATCGATATAATCGCGCTCTTGATACATAATATTTTATATTACTATATACATACTAATTCATTATTTTTTTGCTCAATTATATTTTATGGATTCACCAAAAACACCAAAACTAGACGAGATTTGGAATTTTTAAAAAATGGACGGCAAAATTAATACGTAATGTATTACATATATATAAAAAGTGAACATTCGGATGAGCTGTATAATAGAAATCAAAGATCGACAAGGTAAATTCGACGTATTTTGGTCTCCTGATTATAAATATCGCAGGAAAATTTGGCTCTCGGCCATATCTTGGCCGCCATTTTGCAAAAACAGTAAAAAGACGTGATTTTTTTAGTTTTTTGCATTTATTTTGAAAAATGTAAGTCCGCAAATGAGTAGTGAAAGTGCCCATGATGGGTTTCTGGTATGTACATATAGCTTACAGAACCTAACGGATGCAGGGGCGGGCTCTTCTTTTGTAACCTGCCCTTACCTCTAACCACACAGGTATAGATGATAATGGAGCCGACATGACATTTGCTATTCCTGCGAAGGGTAAAGTATACGGGAGTTGTTGACGGTGCAGGAAGAGGGATTCAATCGTGAGGTGGTTACAGGGACACCGAATGTCACGTGGGTTCGATTATCGCCTATATCTGCGTGATTGGGGGGGGGGGGGGAGGGGGGTGGGGGGGGGGGGGGGGGGGGGGGGGGGGGGGGGGGGCTCCCCCTTTTTTTTTACTAGCCTAACCTCCAACCACACGGGTATGGGCGACAGTCGAACCGACACTCGGCTAGATTGTCACTAATACATGTGTGGTTGTAGGTTATGCTGGTAAAAAAGAGAGGGGTCTAGGGGGCGAAGCTCCGCGGCACTCAGACACTCCCGATTTTCACCATTATCTTTCGAATCGAAGAATATAGCCAATTATAAATTCTCAAGACGTGAACCTACCCTGGTAAAAAAGTGAATTGAATCGGATTACAATTCTATCCGGATTTTAAAGAAATGTATAGGCATAACAGATACATTTTCTATATATTTCTATCATTTTCTTTAAAATCCGGATAGAATTGTAATCCGATTCTATACGATTATATCCACTTTTTTATCAGGGTAGGGAGTGCCTGCCCTACTAAAAATTCCCGGCCGGATTCCCGGAAAAGATCCCGGAACATAAATTTCCGGTTCTACGACTCTACAATAATGAAAAACCGGTGTTACCAATATTTTAAACCCATCTAAGCCGAAATGACTGGTGGAAATTGTAAAAAATTATTTTGAAATCATTATAATTAAAATAAAGTTTCCCAATATTTATCCCGGCTGGGAAACGGGATCCCGTCCGAGATCCAGGGTGGGACATTTATTTCGAATTTTCCGAGTATAAAATAATGAAAAGCCATTGTCCAACTGATCATTTCGTCTGAAATGGGTTAAAAAATATTGGCATCACTGATTTTTCATTATTGTAGAATTGTAGAACCTGAAATTTATGTTCCGGGATCTCTTCCGGGAATCCGGCTCGGATTCTCGGCCGGGAATTTTCAGTATAGGGTGCGTCATAATTGATAGTTGTATACTTCAACTACAGATTTTTTGTTAGAAATATTTTTTGATTTAAACATTTTGTCGTCCAATTTGCATTTTTCAAAATAAATTAAAAATGTAAAAAAAAAAATCATGTTTCTCGGCGGTTTGTTCAAAATTGCGGCCGAGATATATATAGCCAAACGCCAATTTCTACTGCCATATTTGTTTTCAGCGGGCAAAAATACATCGAAGGAAAAATTAAATGCCACTATTGGCATTGGCGAAATGATCATGTAAAATTAATAAACACTGTTGCATTCATTGTTACAAACTCGTAATTATTCATTCGAGACACTGCAGATATGAGCATTTCTTAAAATATTAAATTATCATCATTATATACGTTCAAGAGAGCCGTACAATCTACGTCTATGTAAAAGTGTCTTCTGATGTATGTTGGCATTAATAAATTGGTAATTTCCATTATCGCCAATGTGGAATAGCCCCGAAAATAGGTTTCAGATTAAAACTGCTATTAATTAGCATATTATTTTTTTGGAATGTGGTACGCCTCCACGCATGTACGCAATTACATAGAAAATATCTTACGAAGGAGACGTAGTTTGGTCGATGTTCAAATTGCCAACTATTGAATTAGCATTTCTTTGTGGGTATTAGTTGGTCTCGATTATTGATTGGCTCAAGGAAACAGTAGAGTTGGTGCTATGGAGGTGGAATATGAGGGATAGCTCGCATTTCATGGAATTCCGCGAAACACGGCCAGCGACATAAACAGGCATTGCACGCCCAACATTTGAAGCGCGTCTGTTTGAGCTTTCCACGCGATGTGAGCACTCCGCGCCGCTTGCAGTGTACACATACTTTCCCATGACCATTTGCTTTGCTGAGGCTATGCGGTTGACCAGATACGAACGTAATCCCTCCTGAAGAAAATGTTGCCAAATCTTAATGATTTCTTAGAATATGTGTACATGCAGCAACCATTAGTAACGTGATACCATCCCAGCACCAACCCACAGCCGTAAGCCAGTCTAGATATCAGCAACCAATACCCACTGTTTAGCATTGCCAGGTGCTATTTCAATGTGCTTGGTCTCTTGATTAATTATATAAATTTTATTTAAATGTTGATAAAAAAATAACTTTTTAAATCTTCATAGCTGCTTGAATGTTTCAAGAGATCGCCAAACAAATGTGTTGCATATTTTTTTATCTAAGATGAGTGTTTATCAACGTTTGTGTTGATTCTTGACAGCAAATCAACTTGAAAACTTTAAAAGACGCTGCATAATTATGCCTGGCCATTTCCATAAGCAATGCAATAAGGATGCACATGAAGAAAATTTGTGCCGAATTTTGTAGGAAAAACCAGTTCTTCAAAATCTAATTGTAGAGGGTGTACAAGAATCAGCGTATTTACTGGAAGTTGAAAGAACTTAATAACATGCTTTGCATGTAAAATGAAAATTTCTAATTATAGACAATGTGCTAAGTCGTATATAGATGATGCACTCACTCTTTCGTTTACACAACCCCATATGATCACAGATACACGATTGACTGAAACCTTCTTGTGCTTGTGTTTAAATTTCAGAATGAGCAAAATATAGATTTGCACACTCATATTTCTGTTTGCAATTCAGTTTGAGCCCACATTAATTTAAAGGTTCTAGTTTTTGTATATATTTTCAATTAAAGCCATTGGAAGCGGTTTGGTATCTTCCAGGTAAGATCTATCAAATTTGTAATAAGAGACAAGCTTTTTGATATCTTCTTGAATTTTGAAGAAGCTGTATTGATAGAGTTCATGCTGCCTTATTTTGCGGTGTTACTTACCTATCTAGTTTAATATTAATTAACTAGAAATTACTTTTAATAAGAGAAATAACTGAAATGGAAAGTAAAAGGTTGGTTGAAGAGTATAATCTAAAGTTGTTTACATGCTATTCATCACCATATGGTTAACCTTACAGTATGAATATTATCGACTAATTTTGTTTCGTATCAATGTAGCCTGAAATTTTATTACATTTTATTGATGAATTTCCAAATACTTTTTAAGC
This sequence comes from Trichopria nigra, assembly GCA_030522945.1. Taxonomy (NCBI): domain Eukaryota; kingdom Metazoa; phylum Arthropoda; class Insecta; order Hymenoptera; family Diapriidae; genus Trichopria; species Trichopria nigra. The sequence goes on along the minus strand of JAPYZR010008058.1, from coordinate 8,254 downwards.
CGATGTCAAAGCTATACAGATTTGGACTAGACCAATTCAAATTTTAGAATTATACGTTTATATAAAAGCAACCTATACATGCCCGCAACCAAATAGCAAACATCATTTTCCCTATGACACCGACCCACGTTGTAATTGTAAAAATCGCGCAGTCGTAGTTTTGGTTAGTATTACATGAGATAACAGTGGAGGTTTTATTCAGGTTATTAAAGGAACATTAATGATTGTCGGCACATATACAGCACTTGGCAATGCTTGCTAATAACTACAGATCAACCTACACCCGATTGCCTGCACCACACAAGTACATTCCAAATCCATGCACTCGGAATACGCTATCAATATGTCAATAAGATTCAACGAAAGTAGAGGAATTTGTAATAAATGAATGTCAAGTTCTGACCATGACGTGTATCCACCACATTTTCTGCTCATATCCATAACCTTAATGTGAATGATAAATATGTAAACCTGATTATCCATCTGAATTAAATCTGAATTTATTTATACGTAACATTTATGTTAAGTTCTAGAAATGATTGTAATAATTAAACTTTACAACATTTAAAATGTCAAATCACTAATTTTAAGTTAAATTGAAGAATATTTTAAATATTTATGTATTCATGTGAAAATGTTTAATATCATAAATTGTTTTTGTTTCGCATAGAAGCTGACTAGTAAAGAAAGTGAACACAAGGATACAATCGAACGTCTTCTAACTGCAATAATGTGAGTTTTTTAGTTTATTCCAATATCTTTACAAAGATTTAAATCATGAAAGTAATAAAAATGTTGATATATCAGGTTCACAGAATGAAGCAAACATTATGGATAAATTTTTGAAAAACAAGAAAAGTTTGTGCATTGTTTTGAAGCAATAACAAAGCAAAAGAGAAATTTATTATTGCTTCCATTTTCACCCAAGTTTTGTACCAGATTCATCCATATGAAAATATTATAATGCAAAGCTGCAAGGGCTCTAAAGCCATTGTAGGTAGATTTTTTTTTAATCATTGATATTCATTAGCTAACTACCCCTTTACTTATGTATACCATATTATGGTAATATTCGATTATATGTTGAAATGATAAGTCTAACTCCACACAGAAAAGAGGCCTGCTTGGTATCAAATCTTTCTATGGAGATAAGAAACCATTTAATGTTTTGTACTAAAGTGAGTAGTAATATTACATTAAAATTTAATTAAAAATTGAAAATATTATTTATTTATAAGATTTTACATAATGAAGAGACATTATCATTATTTATGTGATAATAAATAAATAAATAAACATGTGAATTTCTCAATTGAAAATATTACTTTTATTATTTTAGTACAAAACTACATGTCAAGTGCAGATGTCATGATATAAAAGCATTTTAAAAAAATGTAAACTTACATACGTGACGTGAAAGTTTAAAAATATTGAAGTTTTAAAATATGCACAAATTTGTGCCTACTTTTATAAATAAATTATTTTACCTGACAGCTACAGTTGACAGAAGTATAACATTCATGAAAATAAGACTCACCTTGTGAGGAGTCTTGTGTTAGTCTTTCTCCCGAAGTACTAGGTTTTGAGAGTATATATCCTACAAACATAAAAAGAGATAGAATACAGTATATTGTACAAGTAATCAGATTCAAATACGTACATAGTTGAGTAATGAAAATACCTATATCTGATGACTGTTTCGAGGAATCCAAAGTGTCTGTCGTAGATTGATTAGATGAGTAAAAAGTTTGAGTAATGTCTGGCTTTTGGTCACGGTCCATCATGTCAGAGGGCGTGTCATCGAGTCCTGTTTTATTCGAACATTCGCCTGTACTCTGTTCTTCATAACTACAGCTACTACCATCTTGTTCCAAGTATTCTGGCACTTCCAGTTTTAAATTTGGCATAAGGGGAATGATTTCAACAGGGTCCGATGTAGTTTGACTATCCGACTTTGCATCAGAATCTTTTGGAGATGAGATATTTCTAGCATTAGTCTTTTCCGAACTAATATTAGAGTTTTCTCTATATCTTCTTCTTTTATTTGGTGGAGTACCTGGTTGAACGTCGATTGAATGGTACGGTAATGGAGAGGAAGGCGATTTGCTTCCTTTATTATTAGTAATTATTTTTCCAGATGCATTTCTAAGTTGCACTTCTGGTTCACTGGGAATTTCAACTTCCTCCTATAACAGTTATTGATTAATTCATTACAATTTTATGAAATGTCATTGATAAAATAAAGATCGTATTTGATACAAACATCCCCTAAACAGTCGTCTTTTCTTGAACCATCCGTAAGTCCTTGAACAGCCAAAAGTTCTGCCGTAGTCATGAAGCTGTCTAGCTGTTCCTGCACTACATTGACCTCACCTTGATATATAAAGTCTATCAGAGCTGCAAGGTCATCAAACTTGACATTCCGAAATATGATGACAGGATGTTGACAAGGATTTTCCTAAAATTAGATCATCCAAATATCCGAGTATAAAATATATACAGTACTAAACAACATCCCAGGTAAAAATGGTAGCGTACCGGTAAACTTAAAAATGCAAACTCACGCTTATTTTGGCATTTTAAGCTTATTCAAAGCGTTCTGTAAGTGTGAATTTGTACTTTTAAGCGTACCAGTACGCTTCCATTTTTGCCAGGGATGGGATAATAAAAATTGTAACAAAACTTTACCTTAAATAAATCCCTGAAGTACGTACTACATGCTGATAAGAGCATTTTGTGTGCTCTAATTCTTTTCCCCTCGCAGCTCAGGGTTACGTCAACAAGATCCTCATCTGAACGTAGTGTATCAAAAGCTGAGGTAATGTGTTTTAGATAATTGTTCCATCTCAGTGAGAACTGTTGACTCGAACCCATGCTGCTATTCTAAAATAATCAATATACAATCAGAAATTTATTTATTTATTTCAAAAAGTCTTTGTAATCCTTTTCAAAATAAACTATACATAAGCTGCAGAGTACATAAAAATGTAACAATGAATCGTAGTTTCACAAACTATTTTTATAAATTTAATATTTACAACATTCATTCGAAATTATAAAAATAAAATGTTAAGTTCAGAAAAAAACACAATTACTCTATCCAATTTAAGACAAAATTGCACCCGTGATACCTATCATGTATAAATTGCTTATGAGCGTATTATTGATCCACCAAGTTAAGATGCTTTTCAGTTGAAATTGCCTTATCGATAAAATGTATAAATAAAAGTAAGTTGATGACAGTAGATCTTTCTCTGATGAACACTTTGCAGATTTTCCTCTACATGGAGAGAAATTTCTAGGGAATGTACCATATGGGTAAATACTGTAGCATTTTCTTGCAAGGTTGCATACTCCTTTTCCAAGAGATCTGTCTCGAGTAAATAAAGTATACGGATTTGCATTAAAATCACAAAATAAAATATTACAAACTAGATCTATGTTAGAATCATTAGATATTTGTTGCCAAAAAAATACAAAAACATGGGAATAGCTTATGAAAACGCACAGCATCTTTTTCAATAAAGGTGATCCTAGTATAAACATAGGAGTGTTCTCTCCGTGCATTTAGTCTACCTTGTCGGAAACAACAACCAACATTACATAGCATTTTTGGTCGATAGAACATGTTGTCATAATGAAATTTGAACTCCCTGGATAGCTTTACCAAAAAACAACCTGAAGATCTGCATAGACACTAGTATATTTTTGGTTGGTTTCAGGATCGATTTCAACTGTGGTAGTCGTTTCCAACAGGGTATCCAGAAATCGTCCTCCTGAAGCCATATATACTGAATTTTATTAATAACAGACACACATTTGTAAGATAATTTTAGTAGTAGATTAGCATTCTATGCCAATTATTTCTATTATTATTATTCTAATAAATTATAGATATTGGAGTCCCACATGGGGCTGTTTTTTAGGTTAACAGACAAGTAATAATAAGTGTAATAACAACATACCGAAGGGCGAGGACCACCTTATTCATTGCTGTTTTGCAGCCTAATCCTAAAAATATTCATATACTTTTTTGTAACGCTACCTGGAGAGTCAAAAAGTGTATGCTTCTCTACGTCATAAATATATTATCTGCATTCGATGAATTAATCTTATTCAATTTTTTAAATATAGGTTAGATTTACTTGTTTTTGTCGCTTGATTTTTTTTCCTATAAGGGGACATAAGATTCCCAATCGATACGTCTAGAATAAGGATAAGTTTGGAAAAATATATGCACATGTTATTCTGTTCAACAGATACCTAACAAACCTTTAGGTGTTATGAATGGTGCTCAAACTGAGAACTCACTAGTTGTTTACTTATATCACATGACTTCCTTATGCTGTTTACTTTTTGCCACTTATTAACTCAAACATATTTGAAAAGCAACTAACAGTTGTACTCATTGATTTATTTGTGAATAAATATAATAATATTAAAAGTGTTCTCCAAATCAAAACCTCAACAATTTCATGAAAGAGAAGGATATATATTATGACAAATAGAAAATGGATACTTCCCTTTTGTACTTTTGTATAAAATTACTTTGTTATTGTGGAATAATAATACATTTTTATGAAAGTATCAAAAAAATTAATTTTATTTGCTTTCTTTATATTACTCAGTAAACGATAAGGAATTCGAAGGAATTAAAGTGAATTACTTTTACTTCTTTTGAATTCCTTTTTTTGTATATTTTGGAATTTGCCAATACCTTTCAATTCCTTTTCGTTTACTGGGTAGAAAGAATTCAAAAGAAGTAAAAGGAATTCACTTTAATTCCTTCGAATTCCTTTTTCGCACATTTTGGAATTAGCCAACACCTTTCAATTCCTTTTTGTTTACTGGTTAGAATAATAATAAATAGAATTTCTTAAAATTCAGTAACTAATAAGTTAAAATTGTATATTTTATTAATGAACTGAAATTCTTAATAATTATAAATATTTACTTAAAATGGTTGTTAGGTTTCTTTTTGCTTTGTTATTAAAACATTATTCCACGTCCGACATTATGATCTGTCATTGAGGTCCTCCTTAGGGGCATCTATTTACATTAGATTGAAAATAGATTGTGAACAGGCCATTTTAAATGAATATTTATTAAATATTAACTAATAAGTATTGCGTTTTAAAATAGATTAATACTGAAAAACCTAAAACACTCATTAATAGTAATTAGTATATAATGGTAGTAGTCAGATGCAGATGTGCACCGAATGTATAAATAATCAAACAATGAAATGCTTAAATTTGTTGAAGTACTTGATAATGACATATTGCTATATAACAGATACATTCAGAATGAACTGCTTATTGTCAATCATTTGCATTGTAGGCTTTTCTAATACATGTTTAATTCTAGTATCTAAGTTGAATTAGACCTGCATTATACATTAATGTAATTTAATAATAAGCAATTAAACAATATTACATAAAAAAAGATATTTTATTTTACTCACAAGTCAAAATGCTCATTATCATTACTACTTGAATGAATGATTAAGAATATAAAACAAAATGTCAATTGAAATGGACCAATACATGACAGAATCAACAAAAAATTAAAGTCGAAAAAGAAAAACATTTGATCATGCATTTTTTATTTATTTTTCCTTTCAATTAACCGATTATCATGTTTTTATATTTGCAACTAGGATGCAATATACATAAAAAATGGGTAGTTCTTTATTTTATTTTAACATGCATCTTTTACAAAGATTTACATTAATAATTATATTTATATAAATTATAATAAACAAGTAAATAAAAATAAAAACGGGCATCGTGCCCGTTTATAAATAAAATAAAATAAAAAATAATTGAACACTATTTCTAATTCATTATTTTATTTGACTATACAATGGTTTTGTTAAAAATGTAATAAATTAAATTTATTTGTGGTTGATCTATGTGGTTGACCAAAAAATAAAATCATTAGTAGATTTAATATCGTTTCGTTTTAATTGTGTTTCTTGAACTTACAAGAATGATTTAAAACATGGTGTAAATACTTGGATTATAAGATGGACATTATAACATGCTTTAATATGTATGTCTGACCAATCAAGTTTTTCTTGTAAAAAAGAAAAATGAATATATTCTCTGAACTTATGTAAGAAAATAATCATCAAAGCTAATTTCAAATATAAGCGTAAAATATTTTTGAACTTCTAAAGGCAGAAAAAAATTGTTGCAAAATAATTAATTGCAATTAAATAGATGCAATAAAATCCAAAAATAGTTTGAAAATTATCATTGCTCAAAACCCTCAAAACGAATGAAAATAAAAATGGCCGTTGGCATAAATCAATATATAGGTATGACTTTTTCCAAATGTTGTTATCTCGTTCGAGATAAGACTTTTATCAATATCTGTCAAATCGGAGACCTGATAACGTTTAAAAGGCAAATTGCGGGTTCACAGGAGCATAACTATCTATCGATTGTAAAATTCCTGAAACTCCGAGTTTTGTACCTTACCTCACACGCGGAGAAGCGTACGTGTGTCCAAAAAGTAAGTTGCTCCAAGTATCGCGAGGGGAGGCTCGAGCTAGAGACCTGCGACACCCGAAGCCGAAGCGAAATACAAGTTTCACGACGCCGCGAAAACTATCGATCAGCCCCTCGAGCCTGCGACTCTTTGTTGCCTAACCTCGGGCTCCCCACAGACTCTTGAGGGCTTTAAAAGGATACTCCTCTCAAACGACTTTTTAGGTCTCGGTCGTCTCGGTACTCTCGGGTCTCACTGATTTCACTGGTCTCCTTTCGAGACGATGCTATATATATATAGGTAGACGAAGATGAGCATCACCTGACTCAGGTCCCTCAGGTCTCCCACTGATTATATGCACAAAACTTTTGACGGTATATGTATTATATAATACATACATACCGTATAATATACATATACTAAAGTCTATATACTTTCAGACTTCGGTGTCCTATTATACAATATTCATGGGATTCATGGGCTTATCGACTACATATAGTTCGATTCCCGGTTGCCACATTGTATAATTTGGCACCAGCGTTCTAATTCGGTCAATATTTTAATACGGGAAGGTATACATATGCCCTACCCATATAATATATATCAGTGGAGTGTCCCCCAGTCCTCCGTTCGGAGCAATATTCAGCAATAAGCCGATTCGATGCTGTAATACGCGATCGGCACTTTCATGTATGTATGTATTGTTTGCAGCGCACGTAAACCGCAGAATATAAACTATACGATATAAAATAGGTTATCTATAATATATATTTTTTTTTTATTTTTTTTTTTTTTTTTATTGCGTGTATACCGGCTGCAACCGATATAGTGACTCCATGAAATCAGGACACCATCTAGGATCTACACAACGAGTTCTTCTGGTATGGGTCCGACGTTGCCCCGTCAGGCCATCGTTCTCCTTGTGTTCTCCACATTGAGCATCTCCGCCCACACCGGAGCTCCGTAAAGTAGTATGGAGTGGATCACGGAATTTAACAGGACTCTCCATTGTTGTTTCGGCCCTCCTATACGTCGATAGTTGCTCATGATCCTTGCAAGAGATGCGCCCACTGCCGAAGCCTTTGCCGCCGCCCTCCTGGCGTGTTCCGCAAAGCGCAATCTTTTGTCCAACTGGACTCCCAGGTATCTGACCGAATCCGATAAGGCAACCTGGCATCCGTTCATTGTTATTTTTGGCGCAGTAAATGCTCTTCTGCGTGTCATAAGTATGCACTCCTCAGCCACTGTGAGCCCATTTTTACTTAGCCAGGTATTTACCTGGCTCAGTGCCTCGTTCAGGTTTCTTTCGAGGTCCACCATGTACCAGGCCTCTGCCACCAATCCCACGTCGTCGTCGAATACTACTGAGGTTACTCCGTCTGGGAGTCGTAGCTCTAGCAGGCCGTTGTACATTACGTTCCAGAGGAACGGGCCAAGAACCGACCCTTGCGGAACGCCGGCCGTAATGGTATGCTCATACGACCCTTCTTCGTATCATAGAGCAACACCCATTGGTCCAGGTAGTTTGCCACTATGTCCCGTAGATACTGCGGGGCGCTTCTGTGTTCCAGGACATCGTTTATCCGCCTCCAATCAGCGCTGTTGAACGTGTTCTTGACGTCGATGGTTGCCAAGGCGGAGTATTTTGTGTTTCGCGCTGTGCCTTCATTGGCCTTTGTTGCTGCATTTTTCACCATCATGATGGCGTCCATTGTGCTTCTTCCTTTTATGAACCCGAACTGTCGTTCTGAGAGTCCAC